>CAXIEJ010000148.1:0-74700 GCA_964023215.1 Eledona agricola | reverse complement strand
CATCAGCCCTCACCTCGCCTCCTCCATGCCCCTCCAGTGGGCCTCCTGGCTCTAGACGTCGGCTCTCTCCGCGCCTATTCTCACACACACATCATATGTAAACGACAACACTAAACGCCCTTTTCACTCCTTCACTCGCCGCCTATTCACACATATGTGTACACACACACACACACACACACACACGCTTTTCACTTCTCCCACGTTCACTTCCCTCTCCCACAAGCCCGCCAAATAGCTCTCTCTCTCTCTCTCCCCGCTCCAATTTAAGCGTCGCTCTCCCTCACACCTCCACATCCTGGTTCCGTGGTGTAGTTGGTTATCACAACTGCTTAACACGCAGTAGGTCGGCGTTTCGATCACGCCCGGAATCATCCTAATTTTTTGGCACTTGTCAGAGACCAACACACGCGCCCTCTTTCTTTTTTTTCATTCGCCTAACCGCCCTCACACTTCGCCATGACCATGCCCGACCAAGGTAGTAACGTGCTGCTCCCCCTCCAACTCGCCAAACGCAAGGGCTAACGCGGTACACCACTCCCTGCACACACCCCTCAGACCTCCAGTTCGACGGCCTCCAAGACATCGGCCACTCCGCCGTCTGGACCCTGTCATCCGCGAAACCCGGCGCCGACGTCGACAAGCTCCTCGATCCGGATCTCAGCAACTTCTGGCAGTAAGTGTACCTCTTTTTTTTTCCCACTTTTTTTTCCTCATCCCTCGCATATATCGCGCGTCCCTTGCTGACCCACAGCCCGAAGGTCGGATGGCACGCAACCTCACAACATCACCGTCCAGTTCGCCAAGAAGGTGCCCATCAGCATCATCCTCCTCCACCTTCGCCACTCGCTGGACGAAAGCTACACGCCGCAGGAAATCCTCATTCGGAGCGGCACAATTTGGAACGACCTGATCAACGTCAAGCGAGCCGAATTCGACAAGCCCGAGGGCTGGCAAGTCGTCGACCTGCGCCAGCCAGACGGCAAACCTTTGCGCTCCAGCATGATACAAATCGTCGTTGTGTCCAACCACCAGTATGGAAGAGACACCCACGTCAGGCACGTCAGGATTTTCGGCCCCGTCAAGCAACTCTCCGACGCGCTGGACTTCCCGGACTTCCAGTCCGACTCTCTGAACATGTACAACATGGTCAAGTGAGAATCTTTCTTTCTCTCTCTCTCTCTCTCGCCGCGCGCACACATCGACCTGTCAAAAATTTTTCTAGCTCGCAAAAAAAAAAGTTTTGTTTATTGTTTACTCGACTGCTGCACGTCAACATGGTACGTCATCTCTCGCGCTCGACGCGTTCTGCACCCCTCTCTTCCGTCGCGTCTGGCTCAGCGCTTCCACGCGCGCCCCGCACCGCGCACGCCTCGATTGCCGCACTAACCAACGACGCCGTCACCACCCCGCACGCGTGATGTCCTCTGTTGCGCCTCTCAGTCCGGACGCCGATCTTCCCCTGGGTACGTCCGTGTTCACACACGCAGAGGGGGGGCCGCGGCGCGCGCGCCCACCTCCTCCTTCTAAAGCAGTCTCTCTCCGCGCAGCGCCGGACTCTCTTCCTCCTCGCTCTGCTCTGACGACCGCTCCTTTTCGCCACCCAACTGGCACCTCTCTAGAGTCAACTTGACCCTCAAGACGTACGGTTCGAGCGGAGGGGCGCGGCCGAGCTCGACTGACTCTCTTTTCTGACCACCTCGCTCAGCTCGCCCAGTTTCGTTTTGACAGGTAGCATCATTTTTGTCAGCACCGTCTTGGTTTTGCACATCATCTCGAGAGTTCTTTGGGGATGAGGGCGGTGAGCGCGCGATGCCTCCGACCCGCGCAGAGAGAGCTGCAGCAGTAGTCGGGTCTTCTGTCTAGAGAAATACACACACACACACACACACAAAAGTGACATCAATCTTGTACGAAATTTTTTGCGCGCGAAGGTGTGACACACACATGGGTGGCACACACACATAGGTGACACACACACAGGTGACACACACACACTCGCTCAACGCGCGTCTTTTCTCTCTTTAATCTTAATCGACTGGCTCTTTCTGCGGCCGAGTCGCGCGCGACACGCGTCAACAACGGTTGTCGCTGGTTCCCGGCGCGTGGCGCGTGGCGCGTTCGGTGATGTCTCTGAGCGGGTGCTTCGTGAACCACTCGAAGGTCGTCTTGATGTCCTCGTCCTGTTGGTGGCAGTTCGCGACCAGCTGGTCTCGCGTT
Source organism: Eledona agricola (assembly GCA_964023215.1). Lineage (NCBI taxonomy): Eukaryota > Metazoa > Arthropoda > Insecta > Coleoptera > Tenebrionidae > Eledona > Eledona agricola. Next base: position 72,480 of record CAXIEJ010000148.1, on the reverse strand, counting down.
TGCGACCGGACGAAGCGACTGATAAAGGCCAGAGGGTCTTTGGCGTATTCGAAGTAAAAAGCCTGTCGTTGCTTTTTTTTTCGAATCAGCTTCAGCCGCTTGGCGATGTCGCGGTCGATTTGGTCGATTTCGACTTGCCACTGGTTGGGCGCGTCCTCGTCCGGGGCGTCGACACAGAGGGGCAGGGTGAGGTGCAGGGCGTGGGAGGCCGAAGGATGGGACGCGTCGTTCGAGATGGTGTAGGTGAGGTGGATGGGGTCGGGGTCGCTGAGGTGTCGCTGAACGAGTTCGGGCAAGATTTCGTAGTCGAACGAGTTCATCTGGAGAAGGTTGCGAAGCGGCGCGTCGCAAATGACGTGCGACTTTTGGGTGGTGTCCTGCAGCTTGTGGTACCGGACGTAGTTCCAAACGTGGACGATCGTGTTCGTCGCGCTCACGTAGGGCTCTTGGATGCCCAGGAGTTGGCGCAGCGGCGGCGAGGGAACGAAGAGTTGAGGCGAAGCGTCGGCGAGGTGAAGATCGATGTGCACGATCGAGTGCGGCAGGGCGGTCGCGCGCTTGAGCTGGAGCCCGTCGAATTGGTCGGAGGGGTCGGGTGACCACTCGACCGAGGACTGGTCTCCGAATTCGGCGGCGTCGAGTTGGACGCGAATTTTTTTGAGAAGCGACGAAAATTTGGGTGATTGGTGGTTGTTCGCGGCGTCTGGTCGTTGCTGTTCGACGAGCGACCCCTCTATGCACAGCGTCCAGTTGGTCAGGGCGTGGGGCGGCCGCGCGGCAGGGGTCGGCGGGTGGCCGAGGAAGGTTGGCTGCTGCTGCTGCTGAAAGGCGGCCGAGGCAGCAGTGGACGACGACGGACTGGCGTGTGTGTACGTCTGCTGCTGCGCCAGCGCGGGCAGAGGGGTTGGTATGTGTGTGTACGCAGGCGTGTGTGCGGGTAGGTTGACAGCGGCCGTCGGTGAGGCCGGTACCAACTGGGCGTAGTTGGCGGCTGGCTGCGCGCTCGGCAGCGAGTTGGTGGGCGTTTGGGCGTGCGTCGCGCTCGGGTGGTGGTGGGGTGGTGCGTTGAAGATTTGGCCTTGCATCGTCGAGTCGGTTTGCGCCGGGGAGGAGCTGGCGGCGACCGGGGAAAAGAGGTGGGCCGCCGACGCGAAGGCCGGCAGCGCCATTGACTGCCGCGGCTGCTCGGTGGGCGTTTGCGCGATGGCGGTCGAGTTGTTGGTCGTTCCGTGAGCAACATGTTCGACTTTGTGGTAGACGGTGATTTGGAGCGTCTTGGTCGCGATTCCGAACATCCTCTGCCGCCTCCAGTGGTGGCCGAGCTGTCGCTGTCGCTTTCTCAAGTTGAGTTCGATCTCTTGCTCGAGCTCGAGGAGTTGCAGGAGCGCGGGAGACACTTTCGACAGTTCGCGTACATCGTACACATGGGGTTGTTTTCGACAAGTCGTCGTCGTCGTCGACGGGGCGTCGCTCGAGTTCGAAGCGGCCGTCCGCTGCGCTTGGTTCGCGTCGCGCGCGGACGGCACGGGGCACGGCGAGTGGCCGAGGGGAGGCGAGTCGGGAGGTGGACGCGGGAGCCGTTGGGCGTCCGTCCGAAGAGAAAGGGACGAGTCTTCAGAGGGAGTGGCTGCGAGAGAGTCGTTCGAAAAGCCGCCAAAGTCCATCATCTTGCCTCTCGCCAAGGAAAGGGGCCGCGAAAGAGAGGAGGGCGGGGGCGCGCGTCAACCAGACGAGAGAGAGAGAGAGTTGACAAGGTTGATCGTGTGTGTGTGTGTGTGTGTGTGTGTGAATAGGTCGGAAAGGTGGAGATCGCGCTCTTACGCGGCCACAGTGAGGAGACGCGCGGCCCTGCGCCGAGGGTCGGGTCGCGGTCGCCCGACGAGAGAGAGGGGAGGTTCGGGGGGCTCGGCGCCGAGCAGAGAGGCACGATGAGTCTGTCTCGATCGCGCGCGAAGAAGAGAGATAAAAAGTTGGTTCTCCTCTCTTCGCAGAACTAGAGAGGGAGAGAGAAGAGATGCCACACAGTTCTGGTCTTTTCTAGTCCGCACCTTACGACGGAAGAGAGACGCGTTGTCAAAAAGTTAACCGTTTTTTTTTTTTTTTTTGCCCTCCTTTACTTTTTTTTTTTACTGCGCGCGTCTTTTTTCTCGAAGCGTTTTTTTTTGTGAAAGTTGCGTCTTCTCCTTCCTCCGGCCGTCCGAAGGGCGCGGGTGTCGCGCCCGGGGTCTGAACGCGGGAGGGGCGCGGCCGACCTCGCCGTCGTCCGAATCGTCGTCACTGGCGGCGCGCAGCAGGTTTTCCCAGCGCTCCGCCTGGTCCAAGTCGATGGCCTGAGCAGCGGGCAAATGCTCGAAGCGCCGGCGCACGGCGGCCCAGTGCAGAACGTTGATGACAGTGGGCAACAGTCGATGTCCGCCGACGATGACGTGAAAAGGAAGATCCCGACTTGTCTCGACCGCGTACAGCTTTCCCAGTGCATCCGTGCCGCTGTAGAGGCAGGTCGGCGAGTCGAGGTTGCGGTCCAACGCCCATATTTTGAGCGGGGAGGTGGTGGTGGGCGAAGCGGTGGCCAGGAGCGTGGTGTCTTCGAAGGTTTGGACGGAAAATGATGCGCAAGGAGATCCGAGGTAGGAGGCCAAAGTCCACCTGTTCTTGCCGGCGACGGCATCGTAGCAATACAAGTGACCCGATTCGGTTGAAATCAAGAGCTCTGGCGCGTGGCCTGACCCAGTTGATGACCATTTGAGACATTCAACATCGGTGTCCAACTCGATCTTTTTGACCGCCCTGTCGCTCCGAACGTCCACCAGGTACGCCGCACCGTCGAACCCGCCCGTCGCCAGCACGTTCTCCTCGGTCGGCAGCCACGACAGACTCTGCACCTTGTCCGTGTGATGTTTCAGCTGCTGCACGCGCCTCGCGCTCTCCACGTCCCACAGCGCCACGGTGAGGTCCGCCGACCCGCTCGCGAGCAGCTGCGGCAGCGTCGGGTGCGCGGCGACGTCCAACACCGCGTCGGTGTGCCCCTCCAGCATGCGGATGGGCGCGGGTGAATCCACCACGTCCAAGTCCCAAATTTCGAGTTTGGGCTGGAACGTGGCCACCACGCAGCAATTCCGACGCATCCACGCGATCGACAGCGGAAAATCGGACAGCAGGTAGTCGTGGTGAATGTAGGGGTCAATCGAACCTTCAGGCAAAACGCACACGTTCAAGTAGGAAAAATCGTCCTCGGTCAGCGTTGTCAACAAGATGTGGTCGCTCGGACGAATCAGGAAGTTGTCCAGCTCATCTTCGTCTGGATTCTGGCGCCAAGCGGAGCGAACGAGCGCGAATTTTCCAGGAGTCGAAAAGTTCACGCAATCAAAAAAAAAGTCAGTTCCACCAAAATCGGAGGGGGAAGAAAAAAAATCCATCAATTTCCGCGCTCGACGAGTCGCCAAATAATAGCGTGCTCACTTCGAGCCTCTCGACTCGACCGCACGTTCACCTTCGAACGCGGCAAACGCCATCACTCTCTCCCATATCGACGCGTCGATCTCGCGGCACGCACCATGTTCGTTATGTACGGATCATCCCGCATGCGCGCGTAGGTCATCATGTCGTCGATCCCGCCCGCCCATCCGTCGTCTGCGTCCCCACCACGCGAGAGAGAGAGAGTCAACGGAGACACGTCAGTACAACCGCTTCAAAAGGCAAAAAGAAAAAAAAAAAAAAAAAACCACTGTCCAAACGACGCGCGAACTTCTCGGCTCTGTTCTGTCCAGAGAGAAGAGGCATACCTTCACTCCCGTAATCGGCCAAATTGTACTTTTTGATCACTTCGTCGTCCTCTTCCATACTGGGCCCCTCTGACATGTCTCGGTCCAACTCTTCGCCCTGCTCAGGCACCGCGTCGGCGCCCTCGCTGTGAATCCGCGCAGGGCCGCGGCGCTGCCCCGAGGCACGAAGGCAATCGTCGTCAACATCGATCTCCGCGGTCCAAACTCGAAAATCCGCGTCGCGCGCGAACAACTCCACGAAGAGAGGTCCGAGGCGCGGGTTAAAAACCGAACTGAAAAAACCTCTCCAGAATCGCTCGAACCTCAAAAAAAAAAAAAATTCCAATTCCGTCGATCGAACCGACGCGAAAATGCGCTCTATGAGGGCAGTACACAAAACAACGCTCTCTCTCAGCTTTTCCGCCCAACTTTGAAATTTTTTTTTTTCTTCTCTCTGCCCCCTTTGAAACAGCAGCGCACCACTCACATCGGCCACCTCTCCCGAAACTTCTCTTCCCCCGTCTGTGCGCGCCCACGCCTCCTACACATTCCCGTGCCTCCCTTCGGAACCGACAACCCGAACACCGCTCAAACCATGAGTCACGCCGCGCGTGCCAAAACACCCAGCGGCAAGCGCATGAGGACCTTTGATCCCGAAGACGATTCGACCAGCGATGACGAGTCTTTTCTGAAAAACGCACGCCGGTCTCTTGGCCTCGATGAACAGTCGCACGATGACAACTTGTCCACTGACGACCTGTCAATCGACGACGACTTGTCCGCTGACGACCTGCCAATCGACGACAACTTGTCCGCTGACGACCTGCCAGTTGACGACTTGTCCGCTGACGACCTGTCAGTTGACAACTTGTCCGCAGACGGCCTGTCAATCGAGGACCCATCCGATGATGACCAGGACACGCCTCCGCTCTCCAACTCGCTCGAGGGCGCCTTGCCGAACGCCAAGAGCTCTGCCGCGACTAAAAGCCCAGCCGATGCCGAGAGCCAGCTGAGGCGTGAAGTCGACCTCCACGTGGACGTCCACCGAGCGCGAAGCCTCGTGGGACCAGCACGCGCATCGCTGGACGCGCTAATCGCTGCACTGTGTGCCCTGACCGACCAGACCGTCGTATGGGAAAACCGTTCGACCCGCGATTCCAACTACGAAGCGGCCACCTTCTTCTCGACCTGCCTCGGCGACACCCTACCAGAGCAAGCCAGACGCGCCATCCGGGCGCAGCTGAGACTCAGGGGTGACGATGCAATCTACCGCTGGACCGCTCCGACGACCGTCCGAGTCGGCGGCAGTCACCGCCTCAAAACGGCCAGCGTCGAATCCCACGTCGACCTGGATCTCACCATGCCGACGGGAACATTTCAAAGACGACGCGATGCACAGGGACGCGCATACCCGCTCAAAAGGATGCTCTACTTGGCCGTCCTAGCCGAAAAATTACTTTCGGCGCCATTCGCCAAGCGACACCAACTCGACCTCCGGTGGCATTGCGACACCATCGACCACATCCGGTACCCGTGCCTCGCGCTCCGAGTCCACGCAGACGCCAATAGCGTCCTCTACACCGCCATGCTGCGACCACGACTAGACCCGGAAGAATTTCCAGTCACCCCGCTCCAACCGGACCCGACGCCGCCAGAGACGCCGCAAATCGCCTGCCAGCGACGAGTTGACGCGATCGGAGACCACCTCGCGCGCACCGATGCATTGGCGACAACGTACGCGCTAGAACTCGAACGTGACCTTGACTGCCATCCAGCGCTCCGCTCGGCCGTCCAAATCGCACACGCATGGGCACGAGCGCGACGCCTGCACCAACCATTCAATGCCTTCCTCATTGCCGCGATCTATGCCAATCTCATCCGCTGCAAGCGCATCGGGCGCGCCGACGACCACCCGCTCGACCTCTTCGTCGCCTGGCTCCGCTGGATCGCCCAGACCCACGACGACTTCTCTCGTGACCTCGCCGCGCAGCACAACGCGCCGCTCGTCGGATCCACCGCCATTTGGGACCCACGCGCCACCACCGCGCTGTCGAAACCAATGATCAAAATGGCCACTCAAATTCTTCCTCAGTCTCAGCTGCCGGAAACGCCTCGCGAATCCTTCGCGCACGCCTACGACGCCGTCCTCCTCGACCACGAGGAACGCATCAACCTCTTCGCACACGTATCCCACGCCGATTGGATGCGCCTCCTCGACCACGCCACGCGCACCGACCACGTCCTCGCTCGCCACGACAGTCCGAGCGACACCCTGCATTTCCTCTTCGACCCGGCGCCACCCCTCCACCGAGACCATGACCTCACCATCTCCATCCACCCGCTCGCCGACTCGACCAGCTCGACCAAACCCAGCGACTCCCTCCTTTCTTATCGCCTCGCCGACGACCATCTCGACGCCGACCGCGCCCTCTTCACCCACCACATGCTCTCCACGCTGCTCTCGCGCGCCCTCTCACCCAGACTCCATCACTTCACGCTCGCCCCGACTCTGCCGCACCTCGCCCCGCTCGAGTGGTCACTCCGCTCGGCCGCAACCCTCCCCACCCGCTACCTCCTCGGACTGCGCACCCTCGCCGACCAGTGGCAGAAAAGCATCGAGTATGGACCGCACGCGCAACTCAAAGACCGCATCGACGCCTTCAAGCTGCTCTGGGGCGCGGACAAAGTCAGTCTTAGGAAATTCAAAGACGGCATGATCTGTCACTGCGTCGTTTGGGAACCACGCGACCTCGACCACGTCGCTCGAATCCACCATGATCAATCGACTACCATCACCGCGCACCTTCGATATCTCATCCCACTGCTCGTCGTGCAGCACATCCTCAACCGCTGGGCCAAATCGCTCTTTTCCACGTCGGTTCGCTCGCCAATTCGCTGGCGCGCCACGCTCCTCGGCGACCAACTGCTCTCTCCCTACGCCACGCTCTCGCACCACGCTCGCGCACTCTGCACCGCCGGACCGTCCTCTACCGCCACCACGCTCATCCAGGCCTGCCACCTCCTCGAAGACAACTGGCTCCAACTTCACGCCACCCTGACCAAACTCGACGGCCTTCCCATCCCAATCCAGTCCCTCACCCTCCTCGGCTCTCTCGCGCGCCTCACCTCGCCCGCGCCACCCATCTTCAACCCACTTCTCGCCTCTCGCGCGCACCCAGCCGTCTCTCTCGACTCCTCCCTTATCTCTTTCGCCCAACTCTGTCCAACTGCCGCGCCCGTCTCCCTCCAGTTCGCGCCGCATCGCGCCTGGCCAGACGACCTCCGCGCCATCGAACTCGTCAAGGCGTCTCTCTACCTCCGACTCTCCCAACTCGTCCGCGAGCAGTGCGCCATCGACACGCTCCCCCACGCACGCGGACTCTTCATCTTCTTCCACGGACACGCCTACCAACTCCACATCACTTGCCATAACGAGAACAAACTCCGCGCACGACTCAGCATGCAGGCACTCACTCTCCGACGAAAAATCTCCAACGCACCACCTCAACGCTCTCCTTCCGTCCCCACCTCTCCAACCTGCCCTCCGCAGCTCAACTCTCTCCTCCGGTCACTCCAGTTATCCAAACCTGCCTACGCGCCCACCTGCCACCTCCTCAAGTGCTGGCTCTCCTCGCACCTCCTCCCACTCGCTCTGTTCGCCGACGGACTCCTCGTCGACCTCCTCGTCACCCGCGCCTTCCAACCCTCCCCCCCACCTCCCTCGCACCACTACCTCGGCTTCTACCGCTCCCTGCACCTCCTCTCCACTCTCGACCCATCCGCCGGACCCGTCCTTCTCCCCATCGCCGAGCACGACGCTTCTCTCTCTCCTTCACGCACCGGATGGACGCGCGACATCCAATCCGCACTCATCGCCCACTGGAAGTCTACTTCTCGCTCGAAACGCGCCTTCCTCACCCTCGCCTACTCCAACGGCTCCTCCAACCTCAACATCACTCGCCTCACCTCTCGCGGCTCCAAAAAACGCAACCTTCGCATCTCTGGCGTCTCCACGCTTCTCTACGGCACTCACTCCTCCTCACGCTCCTCCTTTTCTCACCACGTCGACCACGCCACCGCCTCCATCGTCTGGCAACGCGCCCGCGCACTCGCTCAGCGCTGCCTCTCTCGAATCGACGCCTCACTAGGCAGCAGCAACCTTTTTCTTCCCCACATCTTCGAACCGTCACTCACCGATTTCGACCTCGTCATCGAACTCAACGCCCCACCTCTCCTCCCCTGCCACTCCAGCTCACCCCAGCGCCACCCTCCCGCGCACCTCCGCTCCCTCGTGCGCCAGGCAACTCGGCACCTCCGCTCCATCAACCACCCCTCCGCCGACGAACCACCTCGGAAAACGCCCGCTCTCGTCCAATTCGACCCCATCTCGGACTTTGTCCACGCCCTCTCCCTTCAACTCTCCGGGCACGCACTCGTCTTCCACGACGCCCTCATCAACAGCCTCGTCGGTATCGTCTGGAAACCCTCCTCCTTCTCTCTTCACCCTATCCTCACTCACGACCACGCCATCATGCTCGAACTTCCACTCGTACGTCCTCCCCTAACGCACGCGCGCTCAGTCTGTTCTCGCTCTCTAACCCTTCTCCATCCGCTCAGACTCAGCAGCACTGTGGATTCGTTCCCAACGTCGTCGAAATTTTGAAACTCGTCACTCCCTCGGCAAGGGCCTCGTTCATGCCGTTCACCTCGTCACCGGACACGCCAAACTCGACGCCTAACCATCTCCACCTCGCCCCTCTCGCGGGGGCAACCGCGCACGAAAAAAAACACCCCGCCGCTCCCACAATATATGTGTATTATCACACAATATATGTGTATTATCACACGATATATGTATCACACACGCGATATATGTATTATCACATAATGTGTGTATTATCACACACAATCTGTGTATTATCACACACAATATGTGTATTATCTCACACACAATCTGTGTATTATCACACACAATCTGTGTATTATCACACACAATCTGTGTATTATCACACACAATCTGTGTATTATCACACACAATCTGTGTATTATCACACACAATCTGTGTATTATCTCACAATATGTGTGTATTATCCTCACACAATATGTGTGTATTATCTCACACAATATGCGTATTATCGCACAATGTGTGTATTATCAGATAAAAAACGGTCCGTTTATAACCGTTATATATCGGACCCAACCGATTTTTGTTACAATAATGACACGCTTTTCGCGTACAACACGGCGAACCCTCCCCCGGCCATATCGGCGCGCCGAGCCCCTCTCTCCCTCCGTTCAGCCCGGTCTCACTTTTAACCTCCCACCTCTACGCCCCCTCTGGGCCTTGCTTTCTTGCCGTGCATCGCCGACCACTCCTCTTCTGACTCCGCGCCGCTCAACGCACTCGCCACGTTGGCCCTTTTCTTCTTCTTTTTGACAACCGCGTGCTCTTCTTCGCACTTTGCGCGGGACGATGGGCAGAGCCCGCTCACCGGGCACATCTCGCACTTCGGAACGGGCTTTTTGCAGATTGTTTGTCCAAAACCTGCGGTAAAAATAGCCACGTCAGAAGGCCAAGCGCACGTCGGCGGGCATGACGCCGTTCTGTGCCGCACGGCATTCAAGCCAGGCTCTCCGGTGCGAGTGTCTCTTCTTTTGTCGGAGAACACGCGCTCACACCGGTTTGACACCTCTCATCAGAGAACATATGCTCACACAAAACATACCTACCAACATTTTGTTAATTTTTACCCAGTATTCTTTTGGCAGCCATAACTCCAACTGCTTCCTCGTCTGCTCCGGGCTGGTGGAATTTGCCCAGCCCAGTCGATTGGATATATTATGGACGTGAACATCGACTCCGATTCCCTCGGAATGCTGCCAGGCAGTTTGCAACAGCAGATAGGCCATTTTGGGTCCCACGCCTGGCAGGGCCACTATTTGTTCCAGCTTGTGCGGGACGTCGTCGTTGTGCTGTTCGTGCAGAATCTCGGTCGCTCTTTTGATGTAGCCCGCTTTCCGGTTGTGAAAGCCGACTTTGCAAATAAGTTCGTTGATTTTTTGTTCGCTGGTTTGCAGAATGTTGGAAACAGTCAGGCCATGCTCGGCCAGGCTGCGCACCGCCTCGAACGTTGTTTCGTCCTTCGTCTGGGAAGACAGCATGAGGGATATGAGCGTCCGGTACCGAGAGTCACGCGAGAGATCTCGCCCCACGACCCAGAGGCCGAGCAGCCGAACATGTCCACAGGAGCCTGGTGAGTTGACCGGAATTGTTCGATCAGATGGTACACCTCCTTCCAGTTGGGGGGAGATTTCGAGCATTCGCCTTGTCTGGATAGAAGAAGAGGGGGATTAGAGGGTGCGTGAGACGCGGCGCGCGCGCCTCGGTCGAGTTGGAGGAAGAGCCGCTGTGATATGCGCGCATTTGAATCGGAGGTGGCGGTGCGCAGCGAGCGTGTGAACACACACACACACACACACACACACACACAACGTACGAGTTGTGGTCATATTCCAGTTTTATGTGTTTGTTGGTGGGTATGGCGGTGTTTGGGAGCGCCTTGTCGTTCGAGCTTGTTGACTCGGGTTCGACTTTGACGCCCTGTTTTTTTCCTGAATAATAATTCATCCTGACGTTTTTTCTGCGTAGAGTCGCCATCATGGCCGTCGTGTCGCGTCCGGAGCCGCGCGCGGCCGAGAGGTTGCGCGCTCGCCGCCGATTCGGATGCTCCGGGAAGAGAGGAGCGGGCGACGGAGATGCGCGGGGACAGGTGGGAGAGGCGAGACGCGCGCGCTCTTTCCTTGGTGGGAGAGAGATATTGGCGAGCGACCGAGAGACAAGTGCGGCCTCCTTTTTTTTTCTTCGACGAGCACGGGAGGAAAAAAAAAAAAAAAAAAAAAGAGAGCCTCTGTGCGCGTCGAAAAGAGGAGGCGGCGAAGTGGTTATTTTTCTCACGTCGTGCCTATTTTCAGCTCGCGTGTGTTGCGGCGATGAGCGACTCCGTCGGCCGTCGATGTCCTCCGTCTGAGCGAGACAGGATGGACGACGAGCTGCTCGATCGGCTCGAGCAGAGAGTGTCTGGGTTGGAATCTCTGGTGTTGGGCCGCGAGCGGAGTGAGACGGCGCCGCAGCAGGCTGAGTGGCTTTGCGAACGGTACGTCCGAAGAGTGGTGGGCGTCGCGACGCGCGCGCGCAAAGCAACGTAGCTGAGAGCGTCTTTTTCCCTCTTTCGCGCGACGCGATCCTGCGCCCCGTCGAGAAAGAGAAGGGTTGGTCGACAGAGTGGCATGTCTCCGAGCGAGCTGGGAGAGGATCGAGGGGGACGCATCGCGAGCTGGAGCGGGTCATGAGGCAGTGCGCGGAGGGCGAGAGACGCCTGGAGGCGCAAGAACGGAACTGCGTGCCCGGCTCGGCCGTTGTGGATGCGGTGCTGCGGAGTCGCGAGCAGGTCGAGTGGGTGTTGGAGCAAGGGGAGAAGCTCCGGATCTACCAGGAGTACATGAATGATCGTTTGTTGAAAGGTATGCGCGCGCGCGTCTCGAACTGCATTTTTTTTTGTTTTTACTGCAGCTGCTGCTGCAGCTGCTGTGCCGAGGAGGCGAGCGATCGAGAAAGGAACTAACTCTCTCCGCGCGCGCGCGCGCGCAGACTGTTTGGACGAGGGGCGGCGCGTCGAGCGCTTGAGTCGCGTGCACATCGGCCAGTGTGAGGAGGCGTGCCGACTGAACGCGCGCCTGCATCATCTGGTTCGCTGCTACGGTCAAATAGTGCATCTTTTATCGCAGAAGTTCGTGTTCTGGGACCAAGTGCTGGCGCTGGCCGAGGGGCGTTGACTTTTGAAAGGGGCGTGTGTGTGTTTATGTATTAGACGCGCGCGCGCGCGCGAAGGAAGAAGGAGGGCGACGTGTGCGCTCAGACGTCTCGCGTGATCAGGTAGTCCGAGAAGAGCTTCAGATTTTTCTTCGCCGTCGAATTGTTTGGCAAGAAGGGTTCGATTCGTCGCCAGGCGGCGGAGACCAGATCCTTGGCGACGCGCCGCGCGTAGAGCAGACTGTCGGTTTCTCGCATGAGCGCGAGGGCTTCTTGAATGAGGGCGGGGTCGCGCGCGGACGAGTTGAGAATTTGCTCCAGTCGCGCGGCCTTTTCCGGCGCGGCGTGCGCGAGGCAGTGAATGGCCATGAGCGATCGCTTGCCCTCGTAGATGTCTTCGCCCTGGATGGCGATTTTTTGGGCGAACTCGTCTCCCTCGAGGTTCAGCAGGTCATCTTGGATTTGGAACGCGACGCCGACCGACTCGGCGAAGTGGCCGAACGCCTCGGTTTGCTCGGGCGCGGCACCGCAGACCAACGCCGCCAGCCTGGCGGAAAGGCGCGCGAGCGTGCCAGTCTTGTATGCGCACATCTGCAAGTAGTCGTCGACGCTGGGCAGCGCCTTGCCCGAATGCCACCAGATGTCCAGGCCCTGGCCCAAGTGCAGTCTCGTCATCTCTTCGCCGTACATCTCGTACGCCGCCGCGATCGTGGCCTCGTCGTACCCGTCTGCCCGCATCTGCTTCATCACCCGCAGGGGCAGGAAGTACATGGCGTTCCCGGTGTTGATGGCCACGTCCAGACCGTGAGTCAGGTGCAGGCAGGGCTTTCCGCGACGGAGTCGCGAATCGTCTTCGACGTCGTCCGCGATCAGGCTCCCAGTGTGCACCAGCTCGCACAGGCAGGCGCAGGACAAAACGGCGGACTCGACGCGCGGGTCGTCCCTCTCACCCTTGAGCGCGTCCGCGACCAGCAGCACGAGCACCGGGCGCCAGCGCTTTCCGCCTAAAACAGTGCAGAGGAACGCAGAGGATGACGATTAGTAGGGGAGAGCGATGAAAAGTGCCTAGATACTCGCACTCGGGTAGAGAAAGAATCGGTACCCCGATCCAGCATGTCCCAGGCTGGCTCCAGCAGCACGCCCGATGCGCTCTCGACATCGTAGGCGTAGCGCGCCTTCCCGAAGATCTGCTCGATGCTCTCCTCCGTAAAGACCCTGGGCAAGCGAGCGGCTATACCTGCCTCGATTTTCGGCCTCAGCGCTGCCAAAATGTCATCGAACTTGTCCGCACCGGGATCCGCGCCGACCGACATGCTGCACGCGAGAAGAGGAGACCTAGCGTGAAAACTGAATTTTTTTTTGCCCGCCCGGTCTTGTATGAGGAGAGAAGACGACGATGATGATGGCGCATCTCGAGCGAACACTTTCGACGTGACCCTCCCTCGCGCAGCGGCGCGGTCAACTCTCGCGCTTTGAAGAGGGGCGTCGAAAAAAAAAAGCGGGGGCGCATTCTTCTCTCTGTCTGTTTTTTTTGTACGCGTCGCGCCTTTACCTTTAACGCGCGCGCGCGCGGTCACCCGATTCCTCTCTCCCGCAAATCACCGGACCGCGTGCGAACAGCCGTGCCAATTCACTTGTTCAAATGCCTCGAAACGACGTCTCTGAGCTGCTTGATCACCTCGCCCGGATCTCGTGCGCCGTAAATCGCCGATCCTGCCACGATGACGTTCGCGCCCGCACTCGCCGCCACCTCGATGGTGTCCGGCGCGAGCCCACCATCCACCTGCACGTTCAGTCGGGAATCGTACGCTCTCAAGTACGCCACCTTGGACATGGTGCTCTCCATGAACGCCTGACCCCCGAACCCGGGCTCCACCGTCATGACGAGCACCATGTCAACCATCGCACGGCAGCTCTGCAAGTAGGGCAAAACCGCTTCCACGGGCGTGCCGGGCCTCAGAGCCAGCGCCGCCTTCAAGCCGGCATTTCTTATTTTCTCGAGAATTTTTTTTCCTGCCTCCAAGTCTGCGTGTTTGTTTTTTTGACAGGTTAGCGCGAATGAGAGATGGTGGCGAGTCCAGCTGACGCCTGAACGAGCTGCGCGATCCGCGCGCCGAGCCTTCGGGGCCTCTCTCGCCGTCGAAAGTCGGTTCGCCCGCGCGTGTCTGGCGTTGGGCAAGCAAAAAAAAAAATATATAGTACACACCAAATGTCTCGACGTGGATTGTCAGGCTAGACGCGCCGGCGCTCGCGAACGCATCTATCCACCTCTCAGGTCTCGAGACCATCAGGTGACAGTCCAAAATGGGCTCCGGTCCCAGGTACTTCCTCAGCGACTTGACGACGGGCGGGCCCAGCGTGATGTTTGGAACGAAGTCTCCGTCCATCACGTCCACGTGAATGGCGTCCGCGCCCAAATCGAGCACTCGTCGCGCTTCTTGACCCAGGCATCTGCGCGTCCGTATAGCGGGGACACCGTTCCCCCCTCGGCGAGAGAGAGAGAGAGAGAGAGAGAGTTACGTGGTGCATTCAGATTTTTTTTTGGCGCGCGCACTCAAACCGATGCGAGCGCACACCACACGTACGCGAAGTCGGACGACAGAATCGAGGGAGAGATGACGGGCGCGAGCGAACTTGTCATGGCCCGGTACACAAAAGAGCATGACAAAAAAAAACGACTCTATCGACTTTTTTCCCCTTTTAACACATATATATATATATATATATTTCTCTCTTTGACACAGAGAGCGCCAGCATCATCTCTGATTCCCGCCGAGAGGTGCCGCTCACCCGAGCGTCGTCGCGCACCTCGCCAGCGTTGTGATTTCCTCCCCTCGCCGAATCTGCGTTAGCGCGACGCACTGAAGTTCGTCGGTCCCCTTGTTCGCGCTGGTGACGGCCGCGTTCGGCTCGTCGCTCGTCGCGACTCTCGAGAACGTCTCGTAGAGTCCGACGCCGACCGGCTGCCACGCGACGTGAAGGCCGCCGATCTGCCGCTCGAAGAACTTTTTGGCATTTTTGACACGTTCGTCGTCGCCTGCCTTTTCCAAGTAGACTTGCAGCGTGCTGGACGCATCGACGAGCACCAGCCGCGCATTCTGCGAGAGGCGCTGGACGCAGTCGTCGATCAGCTCGAGATCGAGCTCGAAGGGTGCGTGCCGTGCGAACAGTGCACGGCAGAGTTCCAACAGTTCCTCCAGCAGCGAGAGGTTCGACGCATGATGATGCTGCCGAGCGGTGGTGACTGGGCGAAAGCTCCTCAAGGTCACGAGCGGCGCGCGATTCTGGGCTGGAAACTGACCTCGCCGTGCTTCAAACAGGGCGGTTCGGACTTCCAGCGCGATTGCCTTGAGAACGAGATCGACGGGAACGCCCGGGAAGTGCTCGTCCCACGTTCGCTCCAGACTCCGCTTGCGGCGAAAGGCATGGTCCAGTTCACGATGGCGCGTGTCCAACTCGATGGGCGCGATGTACAGTGTGAAGTAGGCGTCCATGCATGCGCTGGAGCAAAAGTGCGCGCGCTCGAGCGGGTGTACTTCGAAGTTGAACAGCTCATCATGGGTCGGTGGCGCGTGATCGATGACGTCTGGCGGGAAGTGCTTCAACACTTCCCGCGCGCGCAACTGAAGGAATTTCATACAAAATGCGCAACAGTGTACAAACACCTGGAAAAAAAAAAAAAAAAAAAAAAAAAGAAGCGTCAGTTTGGAAGCGACATCTCTTCCTCTCTCCACCATTTCAGATGATAAGGTACCCTATTCGATGCCAACTGCGCGCTCAAAACTGGCCGTTCCGAAAACACCATCGACCGAGCTTGAAGGTCTCTCGTCGCGAAAACGCCGACTCGTCTATTCACTTCAGACACCTTGATCGGCCACTTCCGGCCAACTTCTTGCTTTGGTTTCTTTTCCTCTCGCCAACTCGTCTTCGAGCCGTGCCTTCCGCTGCGCCCCGCTCCTCGCCGAGTGCCGTACCGAGCCGCGCCGCGCGACCAATCCGCCCACTTCGGCGCGCCACCGACCGCTCGGAGACCGCGACCAAATCCACCCCCTCGAGCGACGCGCGTCAGCATGGCGCGCGCAACCAACGCGCTCTTCTCAACTCTAAAAGAGAGGCACAGAGTAGCAATACGCGCTTTCACCGATCTCTTTTTTTTCCGAGGAAAAAAAAAAAAAAAAAAAAAAACTCCTCAACGTCGTCTCTCTCTCTCTCGTTCAGCGGGACGCGAGGGAGGTGCCCCGAAACTCTCTCTCCGCGATCGCTCTCGGCCGAGCCGTGCCAACGCGCGCTTCCCACTCGCAACGCAACCAGTATGCGCAAAATCACGCTTCAACCTCTCCTCTCTTCGAACCTTCGCGCTCCTCCTTCCGAGCCGCTCTCGACGCTATCCTGAGTGCGCGCAGAAACCCTCTGACCTCTTCATGTCCTCCCTCGCGGTCGCTCCCATCCTTCGCGGGGACCTCTCGTCGGCCGCGCTCAACCGTCACCTCCGCACGAATGCGTAGATCAGAACGCCCAGTACCATGATCGCCATGCAAGCGATCAAGACGTCCCTCGGCAGCAGCGGCTTCTGTTTCCTGACCTTGGTCACCACGACATCCAATTCTCGCCTCGTGTCCTCTCTCGCTCGACTGTTGTCAATGCAAAACTGAGCGCGCCTTTTTTTCTCCTGAAGCGACATCTGCGCGTCGATTCGTAACTTGGCCTGTCTCTGGTCCACGTGGTCTCGCGCCACCAGCCGCTCGATCTGCAGGGACTCCGGCTCCACGAACACGACCGCGACGGCCGTGCAGATCTTGTCCAGCTTCGTCTCGTAGAGTAGGGGCGCCGAAACCACCAGCACCCTGACGCCCCTCCAGTAGGCGAAGAACACCTTTTTCAGCAGCTCCCAGATGAGCGGCTTGAACATGATTTGGTTGAGCTTGCTTCGCTCTCTCTCGTCGGAGAACACGAGACGGCCCAGCGCCTTCCGGTCGAACGGCAGCAGCTCTGAATTCAAGCTCGACTTTAGGAAAATTTGGGGAAACGCGTTCAAAATTTTGAAGTACGTTCGGCTCCCGGGGTGCACGATGTCTCTTGAAACCTGGTCCATGTCGATGCAAGAGAGGCCAAAGTCCTGGCCGTGGTGAGCGAGCGGAGAGAGAGAGAGTCAGTCAGTCGCGTGTCACACACAGCAGCGCGCAGGGAAAAGAAAAAAAAAAAAACCTCGCCGAGCGCGCGGAAAGTCACGTCGCTTTCTCCTTCGCCCATACCCTTTGCAGATAGTCGGTGACCATGGTCTTCCCGCAGGCTATGCCGCCGGTCACGCCGAGAATGATCATGCCTGCTTTCGGCTTCGACCGCACGAACAAAGGGAGGGGGCGTGGCTTGGCCCGTTGCAGCTCTGACGGCCAAATAATTATTCGCCTGGCTTTTTATTGCGAACTTTTTGTGTTGTAGGCACGCGCAGCGGTGCGCGAGCCGACGCGCTACACCTTCCGCTTCCGCTTGGCGACCGTCATGCGCGCCGAGTGGACCAGTGCGTAGGGCAGGTACCACCTGAACTTGCACCGGAGCGTCGCCGGAATGAGCTTGATGAGGTGATCCAAGAAGAGCAAGATGTTGATGTACCCCTTCGGAACGACTTTTTCCGACTTGCAGTCGGCGATAAAGTGAGCCAAGAGCATCATCGATTTGTCGACGAAGAGGTTGAGTTGCTCCTCGAATTGTTGCTGGGCGTCCCACTTGCTCTGGTGAAGCGGGAATTGCCAGAGCATGTAGAGGATGGTTCTGGCCATCAAGTGGGCGTCGTTGTCGAACGACTGCGTCGCGACGTCGAAGTTCGCCTCCTTCCACTCGTTCGAAACGAACAGCGAGACGGCGTAGGCGAGCACCAGCGTCGATCGGTGTTCGCGCTCGGGCCGGATCGAGGACACGATGGCATCCGTCAGGCCTTGGTCGCCGTCGCCGCCTGCCATGAAGTCGATTCCGGTGTCCCGAGCGAGTGCGCGTAGCTCAGAGAGGTCCACGTTAGAGTCACGCGAAGTCAGACGACAGGCGTTCTTCAGAGATTGGTGGATGTGCGGAACGACTTCGTCTTGGACATTGCCCAGCACCTCGCGGAGCATTTTGCGGTAGACCAGGGCGCGCCCGATGGAGATTTGAGCCACTGCGAACACCTGCATGTAGTTGCCGGTGCGAAGCGTCTTCAGCGTCGGCAGCAGCATTGAGTCGAATTGTTCGCCCGGTCCGCCGATCGCCTTCAGCTGCGGCTTCATCAGCATGAACGCGTCGAGAAGAACGCGGACTTCCTGGATGATGCCGTCCAGCATGACGCCATCCATGTGCTCGACGCCGTGGGGGCCCAGCAGCTTGACCAGTGCCGTGAGTTCGTTGGACTCCATGTACCTCTCGGCCTTGAGGGCGTGATGAGGCAACGTGGAGAAGACCCGTCGCATCGGTAGGTGCCGTGAGAACGCGGCCGGCGGTGCAGCGCGTCTCGACCGTCGGAAGAAGACGTTCACGTACCACGTGGTGATGACTTCGGCCAGCGCCGGCGCGCCTTTCGTGGTGGCCAGCGCCAGCGTCGCTTTGTTGCTACGGTGGCGCGGTGCGACTGGAGTAGAAGCGAGCAGGTGCGCCCGGAGGACGCTCTCGATGATCGCCGGCACGTTCAGGTTGACAAAGTAATCGAGTTGCTGGTATTCTTGCATCAGCAAGCAGACGCGGTGGAGCAGCACGCTCGGCTTGCGCAGCATCGGCTCGTCCTTGGAGAGTCCAGCAGGCGCGGTGGACTGGCTTGTGTGCCCGGGACCCGGCACGTAGATCTGCTCGGAGATCTGTCGGTACAGCACCTTACGGATCTTCTTCGCCAGGAAGGCCTTGGGCGTGATGATGGCGTTCCCCACGAGGACGTTTCGAAACTCCTCGAACTCCCAGCACAGCGTCCACATCAAGCTGATCGCGTTCTCGGCGTCACTCAGCTGCGAATGATTGTGCCACAGACACTCGGATCCCGGGTGCTGCACCTGCTGGGTCGCCTCCGGTGCCTTGGCCGCGCCCCTGGACGTGGACAACATCGCCGTGCTCGCTGTCACCTGACCCTCATAGTAGCACTTGAACACGAAGACGTACTCGAACAGTTGCACGACGCGACTGCAAATGTTCTTCATGAAGTTGATCGCCATGGTGCGCGCCGTGTCTCGGACCCGCTGCTGCTCCGCATCGTTCAGCATCGGGCCATTCTCGACCGCCTGCGACAACAGCACCAAGTAGGACATCACGTGGTGGCGGTGGGCGTCCACCGAGACGCTCCGCACCAATCGGTCATAACACTCGTGCACCTTCGCGTTAAAGTACCACAATTCTTTCAGCGAGGCGTAATCGTCGATCAGGTTCTCCAGCGATTCCACCGCGCGCACGTGGAACATCACATGCTGCAATCGACTCACGAGCTTTCCGACGTACTCCGTCCGCTCATCCACGGACGCCGACCCATCTCCGCCTCGCCAGTCGAACGTCATCAGGTAAACTTGGATTTCAGCCCATTTTTGCTCAACCTTGGAAAAATCTCTCTCGGGCTCCGCCGTGTTGACCCACCGCAACATCCAGGCCAGAACTGTGCGCAAATCCTCGCCCACCAGTCGCGTCATCTCACCGTCCTCGGTCAGCTCCCGCAGGAACCCCGCGTCAGCCTTCTTCAAGTACTGCACGTAGTATTCTACGATGGACTTTTGTTGCTCTCTCAGGACCCGCTGCAGACTCAGCGAGTAATAGATCATCTCGGCCACGACCGTGTCGTCCGTCTCCGCCTGACTCACCTTCAACTTGCTCGCGTGCGTCTGATAGCGGAAGTACCACAGGATCTCCGCCCGCGCGTTCGCGAGCAGCGCCAACACGATCGGCAACTTCGGTCCCGCCAGTGCCGGCGTGTCGCTCAGCGCCAAGTACCACATCAACAACTCGCGGCCCCACAATAAGCGCCGCCGTCGCCGCGCCTCAGCGCATCGAGCGCTGTCCGCCGCCGATTCCTTGGCGCACTTCCTCAGCTTGCCTGTCGACATGTTCTTGACCCTGTAGGTCTGCAACTCGTCGCTCATCCTCGACGTCACGCATATCTTGTCGCGGTAAACGGGCACGAACGCCAAGTCGGGCGCGACCGCCCTCAACATGTCGATCGCCCCCCTCTCCAGCAACGCCTTCGGGAAGTAGACGAGCAACGCGTACCACCCCTCCATTCGCTCCGTGCGCATCATGTAGTGGTAGGACGTGTCCCTCGGCGGGTGCGTGATCTCCACGCTGCTCGACATCAGCGAGAAGTGCGTCGGAATCGCATTCGCATCTCTGATCAACGCGTACGTCGGCAACAAGCGCAGCAACCCGTCGACCATCATCTCTCCAAACGGCGCCAGCGTGTTCCACAACCCTCGCACGGGATCCAGGTACTCTCGCAAGAACGCCAACAACCTCGGCTGGACCAACTCCTCCGTCGTCTTCTGCTTTCCCAACGCGCTCATCACGTACACCTGCAGGCAGTACACCGTCTTGCAGCGCTTTCCCTGGCTCAGGTTCACCAGTTGGACGCCAAGTTGGACCAAATCGTAAACCATCTCCAAAAGATCCGGACTGACGTTCACCGAGAAGTAGTCAACCTTCTCCTTGACGCATCCCTGCAACAGCACCAGCATCAACTCGTGGAAATCGGAAATGCCCACCAACGTCGAGTAAAAGGGCCTCAAAATCTTGTAGGCCGCCTTTTCCGGCACGAACCTCTTGACGCCCGCCACCTTTCGAGACGCGCGCGCGAAAAAAAAAAAAAAAGACAGCTACATGTTAGTCTCTCTCTCTCGCCCGCACCGCTGCCGTCACCGACACACACAGACAAAAAGAGTCCACCTGCCAATTTTCTTTTTTTTTTTTTGGGGCATCCCGCTCCGCGGCTCAACTCGATCCCTTCACAAGTTCAGCCTCTCTCCCAAACGCACCAACCTCGCCGCTCGGGCCTGCTGTCCCTCGCCCGACCGGAGGTCTCCCCCTGTCCATCTCACCCGCAGCGCGCTTGCCGAATGTCGACGCTGCGCCACCGCACGCGCCCTTCGCTGTCGCCCCGCGCGTTCGCAACGCTCTCCCCCCTATACGATATTATTATACCTTGATGATTTGAGACGGATCCGGAAATTTCGCGCACATGGCCTTCAAAAGCTTCGTTTTTTGTATTTTTGAAAAGCTCAGTTCGAGCCCTTCGTCGGTCAGGTACGCGTGCATGGACGCGACCTCTGCCAGCAGAGTCTGTCCAGTCATCTTCAGCTTTGCGAGCTGATGGGCAATCATCTCGCGAGAGTTCCGCGGAGGCTAAGATGGGCTTACCATACAAGTCAAACTGTCTCTGATCTGAAAAAAAAAGAGGGAAATGGCAAATATATCGTCCCTCTCTCTTCTCATAGGAAGAAAGAGAGGCTCTCTGAACGCCATCATTTTTCAACTCCGCCCATAGCGCCACGCTTTTCAATCCTCTCCCGAGACGCAGCACGACCAAACCCGAATCCAGCTCGCGCAAACCAGCCAACTCCCCTTCACTTTTTCAGTCTTCCCCGACAAATGCGAGATAATAGAGATGATGGCGCTATGTGCGCTCGCTCTATCTCTCTATCTCTATCTCTCTCTCACACGCACCGCCAAACAATCTTGTACCGCCTTTTCCCCTCCTCTCGCTGCTTCTACGCAGCCTCGCCCTCGCATCCAGGCCCGGACGACCGCGCATTCGATGACGGACGCCGTCTGGCGCGCTCAGGCTGCACGGTCGCCTACGCCGGCCTCGGTCGGGCGTGGTACAACTTTGTTTTCACACAGCGTACAAATCTCCTTTTTTTCGCTCTGCCCATTTGTTCTTTGGCACGCGCGGGGTCGACGGGCTGTCGCGCATCGTTCCTCGGTACTCGCTCGCCGCGGCTCCTTCTGCAGTAAGCGTGCCTTCCACGCGTACGATTATCATCGCGATCTCTGCCTGTCAAGTTTTTTCAGCGGTCGACAAAAGAGCGAGTTGTACCGGAACTGCGCTCATAACTATTCTTTGCCATCCAAAGTCGCGAATGTTCGCCTCCGGCGTGTGCCCTCCATACGCAAGTACGTGGGCGTGCGGTCTCTCTGCTGCACGCTCTGTCTTTTTCAGGCCCCGCCTTGCCGCACGCTTACCACTTTTCTTGCCGCTCTCAGGCGAAGAATTTCTGCTTCTCCTCTCTCTTCTGTCTCGCGCGCCGCAGCGAGGGCGCGGGAAGGATGCGTGACGCGTCAGTTTTACACATACACACACACACACACACACACACACACACATGAGAGAGAGACTGTGATCGTTGTCTACTTTCTTTTTCCAGCCTCGAAGACAGTCATTGGCGCGCGTCGCTGCTCGAACCGGACTTGAATGCCGCGACATGCAGGGAGAGAGAGAGAAGCAGGTCTCTCTCTCTCTTTAGAAGGGGAGAAACGTACTTTTTTTTAAAAAAAAAAAAATCAGTTCCTATACACACGGTTGTGCAAACTTGAGTACCAATTCTTAGAGTCCTTCTCTCTCTCTCTCTCTCTCTCTGCCGCCCCTCTTTGCCCGGCACTGGAACGACAAAGTACGCGCGCGCGCGGTCACCCCTGATCGCCCCCTTCCTTCGGTCCTTTCGTCGTGCGCGGCTTGCTCCCTCGCTCATTTTTGTCGCTCGGGGAAGCATGTGTGTGTGGGAGACAAAAAACGTCGCACAACGACCCTTTTTTATTCGTCCCCTCGCTTGGCGCAATCGAGGGCAGCGAACGCCACTGGATCACCGAAGTCGACTCCGGCCATGTCGGATTTATTCAGAGATGCGAATACAGCAAAAACGGAGGTGCCGGCTCTGATTGTTCCTACTCCCCGCGTAAATGGATCCAAACTCTCTTCCCACATCAAACAGGTACGCGCGCAGATGGCGGGCCACGCCCGGGTGCGGCTCGATAACCCCGCTGACCGCATGCCTTATTATTTCCCGTTCGCGCGCCGTACCGCGCTCTAGGTAGTTCGTCTAGTCGGCCGAGTTGCCCAAGTTAGGGGTCAGCAAGTCGACCTCATCGCTTCGGACGACAAGCACGTCACCGTCAAATTGAGTTCTGGGAGCGTCCTTACCCAGGGAAGCATTGTCGAGGTGATTGGGAACGTCGAGTCGGCCTCTCAAATCCTAGAATACAGTTCCTATGTGTGGGAAAACATCGGTACCGTCTTTTTTTTTTTTTTTTTTTTTTAGCTGCGTGTGACCCGCGCGCGGGCTCCTCGCCGAAAGCAGAGAGCAGCTGGCAGAGAGGTTTCCGTCCGGGAGAGTCGTTCTCGATGGCGGCAGACTGACCGTCGCGTTTTCCTCCCACCTGCGCAGACCTCGGCGTTTATGACAGCATGGTCAATTTGACCTATCAATACGCTGAATTGTTCAGCTGAGTGATTTTTTTTTTGGATGGCGGTTATAAAAGTGAGCGCGGAGCGTGCGCCTTTCCCTTGCATAGAGAGAGAGAGACGGAGGCTTTGATTGCCTTGATATGTGTGCTGCTCGCGCGCGTTCATGGCGTGCAGGTTTTTTTTTTTTTTTTTTTGGCGGTCCGACGCAGCGGAGGAGAGCGTGTTCGGCTTTGCCGAGGGGTGGTTCGCGGATGGCGAGTCGACACGGTTCTGGGTCCTCCGCGGGGTGCACGGCGGCCGCCAAAGTGACGCGAAGGGGGTGGCGGGATGACACAAATAGAGAGAGGTACAACGCGTTCTGCCGTGTGTGTATGTGGTCGTTCATCGAGGCGGATGCACGGCGGGACTGGCGTGTGAGGGGCGGGACTGAGATGATAGGGGGGAGTGTGTCATACCTGAGTTCGGCTGTTGGGCGTGCTGTTTTGTTGCGGATGGAAAAGCGCCTCGAAAAGGGGGTAGTGTACGCACGTCTCTGGGTCGGGGGTGCGACCTGATGGTCATCGGCGAGCGCGCGGGGAGTGCAGAGGCGCGTTGCTCTTGACGCGTGACACAAGGAGGGAATATACGGACGCGGGCGAAGAAAAAAAAAGCGGTACAACATCTTGTGATACGCAAAATCTTTTCAGTTTCGGTCCGGTGGTGGCGGTGCGTTGTGACTGGCGCGGCGCACAGTCGGTTTACTCGGCAGTCCGGTGGCTTCGCGTCTGGAAGATATGCCGACGCATTTATGACGGACGCGATTTTGTTGCTCTACTCTCAGACTGGGGTGGAATCGACTCGACACATGCGCTCTGGACGCGCCCTTGCCGAATCGCGCCCGTCCTTCAGCCCGTCTTTCCTCGCAACGCAGCGCGTCCAGTTTGAAATTGAGTCCTCGCCGCACCCGCCGCTGGACAGCACGCACACAACGATACCGCTCCCTCTATGAACTCGCCTCGGCGCCCAACGCCGGCGTTCGAACAACTCGCCCACACAAGCAGATCATTCTCGGATATCAGCGGCAAACCGATCGCGCATCGCCAGCACGTTACAGCTCTCACGTCTACTTGGAAATTATCACAAAACCGAGAATTGGCAAAAATAGAATCGTTTTACAACAAATTTCTTGAATTTTCGCGAATCGAAATCATGACGTCGGCTTCCGGACTCGCCTTTTCTACGTTTTCTGTGTCTCACTGCTTCACCCGTTGTATCATGTCTCGGTCCAGAGTCTTCCTCTTTCGAAATGCGAAGAAGAGGGCTGAGACTCCCGCGCGCTCATCGCGACTGAGACATCACCCGTTCACGTTCCGTGCTCCATCTACCGGGGGTCGATCGACGCGCGTGTGATGGTCGAATGCACACGCTGTGGCGTGGGCACACTGGGAATCAAACTTGAAGGTTTTGAGGGTGCAGCAGCAACAACACGTCACAATAATAATGACGTCCGTTAACGTCGCGTCGCTCGGAATTGGGCGAATTGCGCCTCGCAAAAGCGGAGTCTTGGTACACGAGTGCGCATTCAATGACGCGCGAGTGACCCGAAGCTTCGACATCATACGTGCTACATCTTTTTCTGTGTTCAAAGAGAGAGCGCTCTGGGAGAAGGGAGTGGAATATTTCGAACTTCTTTTTCATTTGGACCTCTCTCTATCTCGGAATTGAGTCGTCGTCATTGCGCGTGAACGTGTGCGGGGCACATAGCGCAGGACTTGAACGTCGTCTAGATGGGGGGGGGGAAAGCAATCCAAAGAGAGATAGGATTATTTTACTCTCTGGCGTGCAAAATAAAACATTTTATCAAAATTTTAAAGGATTGGTTTTGCTATCTCTCTCTCTCTCGCGTCGAGCGGGACTCGAATGCTCTGTCACAGTGGTGTGACAAAAATTTACCACGATTGAGTGCTGCTGATCCACACACACACACACAGTCGCACGCTTCTCGCTTTTTTTTGAAAAAGTTATTTTTTGTAACTTTTTGGCATTTACGAAACTTTCCAAAGGCCAATCGTGCTCTGTCGAAAGTGGGAACGGCACTCCCTGTTCACCCCGCCTCTCCGAAACTCAATTCCAAGGACGAGAATGGCGAATATTCGGATAATAAGATCATTCACCAAGTCGGAAAGAGAGAGGCTGTACCTTATACAAAGTTTGTATACGCAATGTATAGATTCAGAATTGCCCCGAGAATTGACGCTTGAAAAAAAAAAACCAGTACGTGTGTGTGTGTGTGTATAATGTTCGTAATGGTTCAAATTTTTTTTCGATGATTGTGCTCTGTACTGACACGCTCGCCAGCTACACAAGGCTCAACGTAGAGATTGGGTGACGGAAACATGGATAGCGCAAATGGGGAAGAACATTCTGAGGCCGTCGTGCGAGAGCATAGTTTATTTGATATGTACGTGTACCCGAGGTTTTGCATTTCTTGCATGAGTGAGATAGAAGATTGACGGAAGCGACGACGACGCTCTGCACGCGGATGTGAGCAGGTGACTACGAACTAGATCGGAGCGGTAGGTTCATGGGGTCTGGATATAGAGACGACCCGTTCGTGTTGTTTCTTGAAGAGTTCAAGGGATGGGTGACGAGGTCCCTTTCGTTGTACCAGTGCAACACAGAGAACAGAGCGATCGTCATGAAGAGGGTAGGTACAGATGAGACAATTCGGCGCAGTTGTTATAGATTTTTTTTCTTTCCCAGATGATACACACTAGCACCAAAGTTGTGTGTGTGTGCTGTATAGAAGGGAGGACGTTCTGACAAAGGTTATTTTTTTGGTCTTATAACATAGATTCGCTATCTGGAATATGTGATGGCGGAGCCGAATTTGTTCGATCCGTTCCCTACGCACAAGATGACGATGCAGCAGGTTTTGTTCCATTGTCGAAAGATATTAAACTCGGAGGTCATTTCGACATTTGATGCGGAGATTGCGCAGCATGCGGCCAGGGAGGACTTCAAGAACTTGGAGAACAGCGTGTTTTGCGTCTTGGATTACTGCATCAAGTTCATTTTCAACATTTTCCGCGACGGGAAGTTGTCGCCGACGAACATAGTTATTAGCGAATTGCGTCACCCGAGCAAGGACAAGTTCCAGACGGTGCTCAAGACGTCCACGGGTGTGATTTTGCACGAGTTGTTGACGACCCGGTTGTTCTATTGGGTTTTTAGAGATGACGATTTGATTGACAAGGGGAAGACGGAAGAGTTGAAAATGGTGAAGGTGGAGGAGGATGTCAATCCGTTCATCGATGGCTATGGACATCCGGTCATTCCGGCATGCATGAGGGAGTTGGAGAGTAGCTTCAAGAGGGCACAGATGACGTTGGAAAACTGTTTCAATTCGAGTTCTTCGGGAATTGATCACGGATTTCGTCGAAACGAAAAGCTGTCCGCTTCCTTTATCAAGTTTCATGGCTTATTGTTCGAGATGGCGCGGTTCCTGTGCATATGTAAGCAGGCGAGGTCCTTGGCCGATCTGGGTGGAGACTTGTTGACGTATGGCTTGGCGAATCACCAGGTGAGGGTGATGATCAACAATTACGACGTGCTGATGAAAGAGCTCCGAGAAAACATGGAGTTCTTGTATCAGGTGGCAGACAAGCAGTTCGAAGCATTGGTCAACCAAAACAAGGCGAGGCCATCGTCGAATCCGTGGATCAAGCATTTCAAGAAGATTTCAAGAATTATCGAAAAGTTGAGAATTGACATGAATTTGACCGACAACTTGGCCGCGCATGTGAGGACAGAGGCGGCGTCCTTGACGCTGAGCAATCGTTGGCAGATGGCGAAGCAAGAGACGATTAACTTTGTTGGTTACACAGAGAGTTATTCCAAGTATCTTTCCGGTGTTTTGAACATTGAGTACGAGAAGCCCCGGATACCGGAGATTTCGCCGTCTTTGCAGATGGTGATTGACACGATGGACATGGATGAGAAGGCGGATGCGGACAGATTGATCGATGGACGGGAGGTGTGGAAGAGCGATAATGACAACAGAAGGGCGGCGGTGGTGGAATCATCCGGAAGGCCACCGGCGTTGAAGTTGGAGTGGGCCGAAGCATCGGAGAAGTTATTAGACATGAGCAACAGGAACATATCTGACATGAACATATCGAGCGTGTTGATTCGAGTGCGTCCGGAGACGAGAGAGATTGATTTACAGAAGAATAATTTGTCGGCGCAGGGCGTGTATGCCTTGTTAGAGCATTGCTACAAATATTGCGCTTGCTTGAAGGAGATAGTCTTATATAACAACTGCCTTGGCGTGGAGGGCGCGCGTGTGTTGGCGATTGCGCTGACGAATCCCGCGTGTCGTTTGGAAAAATTGGATTTAAATTCGAACGACATTGGAGATGACGGATTAATTTTCATTTGTCAGGGGTTGATTGCGAACGCAACCTTAACTTATTTGGACTTGGCCTACAACCAGATTACGGACGTCGGCATGCGCGAGATGACCGAGGTGTTGAGGCAACAGAGTTCTGCGTTGAGGCAGTTGAAGTTGAGTGGAAATTTGTTCGGCGAGGAGTCGGCAGTTCCCCTGCTGGAGGTGTTGGAGAGGACGCCTCAGTTGGTGGAGATTGACATTGGAGATGCCACGGAGAGAGTGCCGGAGGGGTTGGTGACGAAGATGCGAGAAATTTGCTATCCCAGAAAGGTGGAATTTGCGCAGAAAGAGAACGAGCGGTTGTGCCAGGAGATGGAGCAGGAGGAACAGCGGCACAAGCCCGAGTCGCCGGGTGACATGATGAGGGGAGGTTTGATCGAGATAGGAGAGCCGGTGCCGGCGATGCCGATCGTTCAGATGGTCAAGGGAACCAACGACAACGCGTTGGTGCCGGTTCGCCAGGAGCGGTCTTCTCGGTCAGAGTCCGTTGTGTCCAGCGAGACGGAGCAGATCAAAAGAGGGTTCGTGGTGGAGGACGAAGCGGAGGATGAGACGGAGAATAATAATTTGTCGATGACCGAGCAAGATTTTTATCCGATTATTCGCGTTCTTCAAATTCTGTCCGTTCGTCCGCGGGAGGAGGGCGGTTGGGTGAAGAAGGCGTGGGTTGGCCGCGCATTCTCTCACTCGACGTATACGGCATCTGTTCCCGACTTGACACAAGCGTTCGACGAATACGTGGAGGCAGCGCGAGAAGGTGGGATTTTGGAACTCAAAACGCCCAAGAAAAGCGGTTCGATCTTGATCCGACTGACGCGCGCCTGGACTCGCTTCGAAGTTCCGGTGCCGCCGCGACTGCGGTCGAACGTTCCTCAAAAGGGCTGGGACATGTTCATTCGGTGTTGCTACCGACACAGCATCAATCACCGAAAGATCAGTGCGCTCATACTGTGGCTGAAAAAGAGCGACACGGCATTTCAAGATTACAGCGAGGAGGTCATGACGCTGATCCTCGAGATAGCCATCTACTCGGGCGTTTTGGTCTTGAACCCGCTTGGCAGGTACAAGAGCAATTTGTCACAGAAGGAGTTTCCGATCGACCAGCGCACCTGTCCCGCCATTCCTTTCAAGGGCCAGAAGGCTTAGCGTCGGTCGTTCGATGCGCGCAAGAAAGGAGAGTGATGAAGCGTTCCATTTTGAGAGAGAGAGAGAGAATAGCTCTTGACGTTTTTTTTATTTGCTGCGGTTTTTTTTTAAACCAAAAAAAAAGCTTGAATTTTCGAGAAAAGAATTAAAGATATTTTATTCGATCGTTGATTTTCTTGTACGTTTCATCGTCCACCTCCTCTTCCACAAGGTCCTCCTCCGCGTCCTCCTCAATTCTGAATTCGGCGTATTCGTCTTCGACCTCCTCCTTTCCTTCCTTGTTGGCGTCCTCGGCCGCAGAGTCTGTCTTCTTGTCAGATTCCGCCTCGACTTCAACTTTGGCCTCGTCTCCAGCTTCGGCTTCGGCCTCGGCGGCGTCAATTGACCGCTGCCGTTGAACCCAGAATTCGCGCGCAAGTTCCAACTCGGAATGGTTGAATCGGATGGACGATATTGAAGAAGAGACATCGCGCCGTGGAAATTCAGATATGGAGGATTGACAGCGTTCCAGGTCTTCCAGCGTGAGATCCCGCCGGTCTTTTTGAACCAGATCGTCTTCTTTCGGGATGGTTTTGATCGACCGCATCTGGTCGTCTTCCAGCTGTTTCAACTGACGTTTGTGGCAAATTTCCCACTTTCTGTCGATGTACTTGCGGTGATAATGGGCGCGCGCGGCGCAAAGTCCGTCCAGAGCGGACTCCCACAGCTGGCGCTTGTCGACCGAGAGTGTCGACAAATAAGCTGACAGACGTTTGGAGCGACGGACTTGTCGCGTCGTTTGCTTCCCGCTCATCCCCACTTTGCTGGCGAGTAGTTCGATCGTGGCGAAGTGGTCGATATCGACGTCGACATTGACGTCTAGGGAGGAGTGCTCGTCTAGCTCGCTCAGGGGCAGCAGCAGGTCGAAGTTGAGCGAAGTGAGTGGAACGGTTCGAATGTGTACGCGATTTTTTAGGTTTTCTTTTTCGGCCGCGAACCAATTCAAAAACTTGTTGACGCGTCGAGTGTCGATGGCACACTGACGGTATGCCTCCTCGACATCTCGACGAAACCGAATGTTCCGATCCGCGGTCTCTTCGACGTGCTGCTTCATCTTGGTGGTCGCCGCCGACCAAAACGACGTTTCGTTATCATCATCGACAGACGACGAAACGTTGCCATCATCTTGCTGGAAAGTCCGTTCTCCGAGTCCGAATTTCATTTCCGCTTCGAGCGTTCGCAGCGCTTTTTCCTTCACCTCCGACCATGCTCGCCGACAAGTCGATTTCCAACTTTCCCGCGATTTCGTGTGCGACTTCGTCATCTCGGGTGCAACTCGAACCAAGCGAATCGCCTCCGCGCGCGCCTCATCCGGCGTCATCGGAAGGTCGACCACGCGCGTTTGAGGGTGAAACGGTGCGTTCCAGCCCTCTTGAAGGCGAATTTGGAGTCGATCCAGGTCGAGCTTTTCCTTGACCTCCATCGTGGTCGCGCCGTCCGTTCGCCTCGTCGACACGCCGTATCGCCTCTCCAACGCCTTACGAATCGAGAACTTCAGCCGGTCTAGCGGAAAGCGATAGATGGAGATGATGGCGGCGCGATCTCGGTCGAGTCGATCGCTCAGATTCGAAGATGAAATCCAAGATGAAATCCGAGATGAAATCGGAACGGAATCGTTTTGAGATGATGATAGTCGAGCGTCTGGATCGACAAACGATGTGTTGGAAAGAGGAGAGTCGAGAACGCGGTAGGGAGATGGTAAGCAGAACTTGGCGAACGGTTTGAATCCGAACAGAGAAGTTTCGTCGGATTCCATGAGAACTGGGACATGGAATCCGAGAAGTCGGATGTATTTCCACGAAACGAGTGGATAAGTGTCATCTGCGATGGCTTTGTCCCATTTTTCGATTTCTGACAGCGTCAGAGGATGAAGCGGAGACCGGACTTCGAAGGTCGTGGTGTAGCGTTGCTCGCGCTGGTTGGCTCTCAACTCCAGCAGTTGGTCGTAGTAGGTCTTCATCAGAGCGTCGTTAGAGTGATAGATGTAAGTCAGTCGTGAGTGGAAACATTCCCGTTTGTATTCTTTCAAAATTTCGGCTTCTCGCTGTTCTGCGCGTCTCTGTCGCCCCAGAGTCGACGCAGGTCCAATGCCACGCTCGATGGACTCGAAGAAGGCCGCGCCATCCCAAGGATCGCGCTTCGCGTTGTACACGCCGGAGAAATCTGGATCGTCTTCTTCGACGGACCAAAATCGCTCTCGTTCCGCCTTTCGCTCTCGCTCGCGAACAATCGACTCGTAGCTCGAATGCTTGCGGCGAATCGACTGGAGGACCTCCGACATCTCCTGAATGTCGCTCGCCGTCTCCAAATTCAAAGTAGACAACGCCTTTCGTTCATCCTGAATGATGCTCAACTCCGACGTGTCCATCGGGTCTAAATCGCCGAACTGATCCTCCATCGTCACGCCGGCGTTGGTGCGGACAGAAACTGAATACGCGTTCGGAATTCGCAGGCATTGCGAGTCGATCTCTCGGTAGAGTTTCCAGTTGATTTCTCCCGTTTCGGCGTTTGTCACCTCACTCCACAACAACGGTGGCACAGAATTCCGGCTCTCGTTCACCTCTTCCGCGTCGAAGGAAGCAGTGCGCATCTTCTTCTGCGAACGGTAAAGGTGGTAGTCCCAGAGAGAAGAAAAATCAGATCGATCATAAGGATCGATAATTCGTTCGTATGCGGCAAATTGCAACTTTGAATCTTCATCTTCGTTCACCGCGATCTGGTCCAACACCACCTGCCCGTGATCGATCGGCACGACCCCCTCCGTATCCGCTGGATCCGATGGATCCGATGGACCCGCGCTGGGCTCGACAGGCTCTTCTCCTTCATCGCACGGATCGATTTCCGATGATAATCCGTCCGACGACGACTCCGGCGGATTCGAGGGAATCTCCTCCTCCTTATCGGGTCTGAAGAACCCAGAGGGATTGTTTGTCGAATCGAGAGTGTACTGCTGCGCATACCGAATGCGCTTGTAGATATCCCTCAGGGATTTCACTTCACCCGTAATTTTGTATTCGACGTCCCAATAGTCATCCCAGTAGCTGTCCTCTTCTTCCCCGCGATACCAGTACTTCACGGGATCGATCAACGCGTCGGCCGTGTCCGCCGATATCATGCGCCAGCGATGCAGGGCCGGCGCCGCCTGCGCGATCTTCCGGTTGATCCAGTCATTCCTAGCTTGATTCTCGCAGAAGGAAAACTCAATCTTCGCATCTCTGCGTAACACATAGTAGTGCGTGGCAACCAACGTCGCATAGAGATCCAAATCCACCTCAAAGTCAGGATCCGGGAACGATTCGTCCACGACCGATTCATCTTCCAAATTCTTCACTCGTTCCTTCCGCGACATGATCGCATGTCTAAATATCAAATTGTCCACGTGCTTCTGCGCCAAATCCGTGTAGTGCTGGCGAAGTTGATCTCGAAGCTCTCGGGACTTCTCTGTTCTCCTCTCTTCGGCATTCAGCACATTTTCAATCGCCACTTCTTTTAACCGTTCAAGGCGCGCATCCCAGTCAATGGGCACGTTGCCATGCTCAACCTCCAACGGGATCGACCCACCATACGACTCACTCACCGCCGCGTACTCCGAATCAGTTGACAATTCAATACACGCATTGCTTTTCTCGACATATAATTCAGGATTTTCGCCTCGCGATTGCGCCTCTTCGACCAATTCGCTTAAAATCCGCTGATCGGCGTTCCTCGAGCGCCGATCGCTCCGTATCTCGCTCGGGGTCGGACCGCGGTCGACAAACTCCACGCGACGCGCCGCAGACAGCTCTCGCTCGAAGAAGTCGGGCGGCAAAACGCGGTTCAAAATCGACATCACCTCTTCGTCGGGCGCGCTCTTCAGAGCAGACACGTCCACATTTTCGGCCAAAAGGCGCTTCAGCAGGACGTGGTTCGCGTCCAACGACCTCTGCTCCAACGAATCAATCGCATCGATCGTGCACAACCTCTCGGCCTGATCCAATTCCTCGGCTTGCAATTTTTCAACCATGTCCAACAACTGGCCAGAAGCGGTCTGGATCCTCGAGATCTCCTCCTCGCGAGAGGCCTTCCACTTCTGGTAAGACCGGATCCGCTCGGACAACGCGGCATCCTCCTTCCGATGCAGGCGACGAGCTCGCTTGAAAAGACGCAACGCACGTTCATGTTGTACCGGCGTCATCCAAGACTTGATATTGGCGTTGTAGTGAGACTCCAGTTCATCGAGCGTGTAATATCTGGCGCCCGACAGCATATTCTCCTCGATCAGGCCGGCCTCTTCGCGCTGAGAAGTCACGAATCGCCGCAAAAAGTGGATAAAAACCGACGTTTCGGTGATGTTCAGAAAGTCAAACGGAGAGAAAATGTCGATTCCAGCGCGCTCTTTGATCGCATCCACCTCCACTTGGTAAGGCGCAACCGTCCGCCAAACCTCCTCCCCGACTCGCTCGCGAATGGCGTTCAAGCCGGATCCCGGCGTTATGGCCGGGATATCTAGATCAGACTCCATTTCCACATGCCGATACACTGTCGTGCCGGCAGAGGGGAAGTTGGTCATCCAAATGTTCGTCGGGTGAATGGGCAGCATGTACGCGCGAGGATAAATCTCCAGCTCGCTCATCAAGTTGGCCATCACAATCGCATTTCGGCGATCCTTCGCGGCGTCCGACAGCTCCTCGTTCAAAACGTGACCCAACCACTTCGGAGTCGGCTGGACGATCAACGTGCGTGCATCCAGCGCCTTTAGTCGCGCGCTCTCGGATGCGAGCAGCCAAGCGCCACCTGACTCGCGGTGAAGGTGATCCCGACGAATCAGCCATATTTTGAGGCGATCGCCGATCGACACACAAGATTGTCTCCGATATTGACAAAGCAGCTCCCAGACCAAGTTGTGCTTTCTTAAAAGAGACGGGAAAACCTTCAGTTCCTTTTTGCAGACGTGGATGGCAAAGGCGGACACCAAATCAAGACAATCCGCGTGTATGATCGACGTCGGGTTCTCTTTCAACCATTCCCGAGCGATTCGCAACATTTGCGCGGACTGTTCGTGATGAAGTTGTGCTAGCGCGTCTTCCTGATGTTGCGTTATGAATCGAATTCCCGTCGACAGATCGTCCATTTTGAACTCAACGTCCGGGACTTGGCCGGACTTTGAAAGCGCCAGCTGGAACGGATAGTAGAGCACTTTCCGCATGAAATCCGTGAATTTGGCAACGGTGATCAGCTTTTGGATGCCCGGTTCGTCTGAATATCCGACTTTAGAATTGAAATCTGTCAGTCGGAGAACCACGGAATTCCGTTCCTTGTCCCCGCGTTTGTTTCGCCACGTGATGTTCCATCTCACGGCGCTGTGCTGGCTGGGGAAATCGACCTGCACGGTCGACAGCGACTTGATCGAGGGATCCGCCGGCGCCGCCGGATCGTAGTGCCAGAGCGGGTCGGCGCCGCGCTCGCTCCCGAAGCCCTCCACGGGCCTCAACTTGACGAGCATGTTCACCGCACTCGCTTCCAGGGGCGTTGGGCCAGGTATGATCGAATAGGACGGGTACAGAGAGCCGACTTTGAATCGGAGTGTCGAACCTTGACGCATCGTTTCGAGTCGACTTCTTTCGGACGCCGTCAAGTATCCCCCGTAGACCTTCTCGATCTTGTAATTTTGAAACGTCACCTGCACCGAGAGGTCCTTGACGGCGGGCTCCGCGAAGTGTCGGTGCAATCTGGGCGTTTCCGTCCAAGTGCGACGAAATTCAGTCGACCATAAATGTTGGCGCCACAAGCGCAGCAAGCGCGCACCTCGAACTCGACTTATCGCCTGCATGATCTCGCCATCATATTGAGGCCCGTCGAATGTCAAAAAGGTCACGAAGACTTGATCTGCGACCGCACGTTGCATTGCACTTTCAATTTCTCTAACCGACGACGTACTCGGCAAAGAATCCGTCACCACGACGATTCGGTGCTGCGTTCCGAGCTCACGCTTCAAAGATCGCCTCTCCACCATCCTCTCGAACAAACCACTTAAAAACACTATCTCACTTCTCGCCTTCTCTTTTGCATACGTCCTTTCGTTCAAAATGCGTCCATCGTCCTCCGCGTCATCTATCGCGTCGAGGTAGCTGTTCCCCTTCTCCTCCTCGCCCTCCTCCTCGCCATCGTCATCTTCATCCTTCGATTCACTGCGAGACGACACCTTCTCCTCGAGCTTCGCGTAGGCTTTCCACCACGTCTCGTAAATCTCAGGACCAATTCCGGGATATTGCCACTCGGACGCATCGACGGTGTCGTCAACGACCACGCAAGGACGCTGAGGAACGGCGAACGTCATCGGGTCGAAATCCTCGTCGCCTTCGCCAATCTCCGACTTGTCCTTTTTCGATTCGCCAACGGCATCCTCCATCATCTCAATCTCGGCCTTCAGCCGCGTGACCTCTTCCTCCCTCGCCTTCTCGATGTGGTCTAGCACCAGCGCGTGCGCGCACTTAATGACCTCGGCGAACCGGTCGTCGGCGCGACCCAACGTGTCCGCATCGACGATCTTGTCCATGAATGCCTGCTTGTCCAAACTCGACATCGAGGTCATGGACTGCAGCGTCGTCGCTCCCCGCTCGCCAATCGCAACCAGCGCCGCGCAATCCGACGAATTTAAATTGGATAGGATGAATTGAACGACGTCGTAAGCGCGATTTTGACTGCGGAAAAAACGTCCGTGTGTCTCTTTTTGCCGCTGAATCAACTTCAAAATGTCGATTCGACTGTCTTTTTCTATCTGCGCCTCCTGGCTCGAGTGGAGAACGTCGTGCCTCAGCGCACCTCGGTACCAATGGAGCGCGCGATCCGGGTTGTCCTGAAGCAGTTTCTCGAAGGTGACATCTTCAGTCGTCGAGATGTCTCTGGACGTGTCGTAGAGCGGGTTGTTGGTGAGGTTCAGCGCGAAGCAAAGCCTGACGTTCGGGACCACTTCGTCCAGAGAGGGCTCGGCCTCCAACAGCACTTCGTTCTTGACAAACTCCGGAATGGGGTCGTTGACCGTGTAGAGGCGAAAAACCGGCATCTCCTTGGGAATCACTTGTTCGGACAGCGTACTCATCTTGGGCGGCGCGTGAGGTGTCTGAATGGACAAACGAGCCCAGAACTCCGGCGCAGATGAGAACGGGTCCCTCTCTTGCGCGAAGCTGATCGCCGGAAAGGGTCGTTCATGATTTCCGTCGTGAAGATGTTCTTCGTGGAACGCCGGCAACAAGGGTTCAACAGGGTACAGCGAGGCCACGTTGGCGAAGGTGAGCGCATGAGAGAAGGGGTAGCTGCTGTAGTGAGATCCCGGGTGCAGATGGTCGTGAACGGAGCAGTTTGTGTCCGCAACAGTCGGGTGGCCGAAAAAGTCGACGTCGGCGCCGCGAAGGATAATGGACTGAATGATGCGGCCGTCATTCGCGGCCTTGAGAGCCAGACCGGTCGAGATGGCGTGTGTCGGACTTGCCACCGTGTCCGCCAAGCGAGTGTTCCAAAATCTTTCCATTTTTTGGCCAATTTCCGGATAGGTCAGGGACGACCCACCGATCAGCACGGGATGCGTGACCGACTCCACAGGAACGACTTTGGCAATGCGCTCCGATAGCAGTTCTTCGAATGCGACTTGTCTGATGTCGTAGAAAGTCGTCAAGTGACGCGCCTCCCTCGACACGTAAGGCGACTCTTCGGACGCCAATCGCCTCTTGGGCAATTCGCAGTCGGCGCAGTCGATGAGTCCGTCCATGACCATGTCGAACACCCTCGCCAGGTCCTCCTCCGAAAAATTGGGGTGCAGCAGGGGCGTGCGGAGAAAAAGCAACTTGGACTTGATGTATTTGTAAAATGCCTGATCTGCCACCGACAGTAATTCTGGAAATTCAACGTAAGAGTCTTCGAAATAATCGTATTTTCCATTGAACGTCCTCAAAATGTAGGAACGCATGACATCTCCGACGTCGGTGATCGAATACCACCCGTAATTTTCCAATCTCCGGATGTTGTACAAGGCGGCGATCGGCTCTTCCACAAGCTTGACGACTCTGATCCCAGCCATCTCCGCGGCCTGCAAGAGCGCTATTCGACGCTGCAACGAAAACGCCGGCGGGACGCTCAGGTAGGCTTCTGGCGGGACCGACCGATTTCCGCCCATCTGGGCAACGTACTCGTCCATCGACGCTTTGACCGACTTGAACGTCGCGGACACCAACTCGATGACGGAGTAGGGGCGAGATCTGTCGTTCGGGAAGGTGACGAACAAGTCCGGAAAGGACGAAAGATCGAAGGAATTCCGACTGCACGAGAGAAGGTTCGATTGGATCGTCGGCGACCATGCTCGACTGTCCCTCGTGGCCTCTCCAACCTGCTTTTTGAACTGATGATGCTCTGACGTCCATTGTTCAACGTCTTTTGATTTTTTCGGCTGACCGATGATGTTTTTGAGCCGGCCGACTGCGTATCCCTTTGCTTCTCTTGCCTGCACGTGGGCACGCGCGCGCACATCACGGGGAGAAAATCGAGCCGTCAATTTCGTGAACGAGAGAGTGTGTGATCGTGATCTTTGTCAAAAAATAAAAAACTGGAAAGTTCGAACAGCGCGCGGAATTTAGTGCACGTACGATGTGTTTTGCTCGCTTCCCCGTAACCAGATCGCCCGTACTTTTATTGAACGCCACCGCCGAATGCCAGTATGAGGTGTCGTCTTCCGCGTTGCGCAGAATCTGAGGCTTCTCTCTTTTACGATTATAAACAGCAACTTTGGTCACCAGGCTTCCATAGTCGATACCAAATACGATATTTCCGGCGCTGTTATTGGAAAGCGTTGCCGCATACGGTCTGGACTGAAAGGCCTTCAATTTGGAAATGCGGGTATGATTGGAGGAGAACACACACGCACACACACACACGGCGGGAGAGAATCGGGGGAAAACCACACAATGAATATATATATATATATATTATTAATATGAGATATTATACAGTATTGATGATTGCCACAACGAGATAGAAAAATTGGGCTTGCATGTGAGATCTGGGTTCGCGCGAGCCACTGGAATCTGCCGACTCGAACCGCAGTAGAAAGGCCGAGGCGAAACATACAACCGCGCATTTGATTTTATGGCCGGAACTTTGCAACCTCGAGGTTGTAGAGAGCATGATCTAAAAGTATCTTCCCCGGTAGAGTGCAACTAGATCAGACGTTCAACGTGAATAGTACATATGATTAGCTATACTATTTTCTGTCGAGCCGTGTGTGCTTGAAGTGATAGAGACAAAGTCGGAACAAAGGCTAGCTGAAGTGAAGAAGAAAAAATCGTAGTCACACATTATATATATTCCCTTTTCAATGAAAAAATATCCAAAAACTTTCAAGACGACGACGTTCTGCATACCGAGAATTTTTTTGCCAGTGTCATTTCTTACCCAGTCGTCGTCATGTGTACGGTTTGAACCCGCTGCTGTAGATCTTGACAATGACCAAACGTTGATCAAAAAGTTCGGCTCTGGTAAAAAAAATCACACACAGGAGGATTTTGGTACAATTTTATACGGGTGAAACTTTAGAATTATTAGTTTTGAGGTTTCGAATAGAGAGAGAGGAATCACTTCGCTCGATCAATGTCAGATAGCCGACTCTCCCGTTCCTCTTCTGTTGGCCGAAGCGAGCGCACTGGTTACGCCTCTCTGGCTTACTATACTTCTTTGCCAAGAGTGCGCCTTTGCCCTAATTTTTTGTTTCTTCTTCTGCGACCTTGACCAATTGTGTGTGTATGTGATGTAGAAAGGGGAGAGCAGCAAGCGATGCTCTCCCGAACAGCAGCTGTGCGATCCCATTTGTGGCTTCACCCGTGAGTCCGACTAGGTCGTGTGTTGTGTGGTTCAGGTCAGCGAAAAATGCCGCTGCCCCAGCCACGTGGGGGACGGCAAAGAAGAGATCACACTTCGAGGCGCCTTATATTCTCCTGACACACTCTGATGGGCCGTGTGTGCTCTGTTGGACGTGAATTTTACGACATGTCGCGAGTCTCAGCCGCGCGCGAGCACGACCTGTCAAAAAAGTCGAATTGAACACACGCACATTGGAATGAACTGCATTCTTACTTCGCGTGCGCCATGTACCGCTCTTTTTTTTCAAACGAGATTCGCAACGATAAGGAGCTGAGCGCCGGGCACATCGTCTCCGTATTTGGAAAACGGTACAAAAAAAAAAAATCCATTGTCTATGAATTCGAATTGATTCTCAGAAGGGGGAGATTGAGAGACGCAATCTCTCATAAGCAGAGCTCTCTCTCTCGCCATAGCGAAGGCGCGCCAAGGCATCTCGACGCGCCTCTGGTAGGGAGGGGATCGGACATGTATCTGCACGGTATTTTATGCGAGAAATAAAAAACGAATGCACGTTCTTCTGTTAGAGATGGTACACACGTTTGTGCGCGCGGGTAAAACGTGTGTTTAAAAAGACCTCGAGCGCCAAGACTGGTCCCTGCGCTTTCGAGTGAACCGGACAGGCGAACTGAGAGCTGCTGCATTGTTGGAGGGGGAAAGCCTTAAAGCGAGCATGTCATTCGCTTGGGGCGGGGCCACCAGGCAATGAAAAAAGAAGTTGGGGGAAACATCGAATTTGTTTTTTTGAAAATGTCAAAAATCAGAGCGGCTGTGTGCTCTCTGTGTTGATTGAAGACGACAAAAAAAAAGTGACGTCAAACAAACGCTCGCTGTGTTTTTTTGAAATCGCGTTTAAAATATATATATAGAGAGAGCGAGGACACCACTCTGCCTACGCGTCTTTTGTTTTTTTATAAGTCAGCTTAGATTTTTAAACTAAACATCTGCTGAGAGGGGATAATACAACAGAGTAAGACACACACACACCACACCAGCCCTGCCCGCACAGTGTGGAGGTCCTAACGTGGAATTTCCATGACAAGAGCTGGGCCTTCTGAAAGGTCTGTAGCCATATCATGTATGTCAAATATATCTTGATCTCAATAATGTCACTTCCATACTCTTTTCTACGGGCTCACTCTAAAGCCTTTGCATGCTCTCGAATCAGTCAACGACCAGATAGATGGATGGAAGTATTTGGATTCGGGGCTGAAGAAATTCTTTCCGTTGAATATCAGTCTTGTGTCTAGTTTTGTCAAAACACATTGTTCTGTCAACGTCAACCTCCTCCCGGAAAATTCGTTCGACGAAGAGTTGTTTCGCTACCCTTTGTTTCGTGCTCATGGAAGCTACATCAGTTACAACGACTTGCCATCGAAATTCACAACCACCGGTCTGAGTGATCTGTATTTTTTGGCTCATTCTCACCAAAGGCCATTTTTGAAGATTTTCCTTACTTCTGGGCAGCAATATCGAAGAGTTATCAAGCCCGGCGTATCGAAATGGATGAGCTCCATGGTAGCCGAAGGCGATGAATGGCTGATTATCCACCTTGAATTTCGAGAGGTGAGCTTCTTTCAAATTAAAAATCCTGTTTCGTCTTTGAAGAGAGACTTTAACACAGACGGGATTGGTCGGTACGCGCGCGTAGGGGACTTGTAGAAGTGTAGTGCACACACACACACACGCACGCAGAGAGGGAGGGCCCTGTCGCGCGTTCAATGTAATCTCACCGTTGAATTCTTTTTTGTTGTACCGCGCGCGCGACGCACGTTCTCTCTCTTTTCTATAGAGTGTGCGCGCTCAAAGTCTTCGAAATAGGCAAGCAAGAAGCTCTGCTGGAAATTGTGGGGAAAATCAAAGAGGGAATGGCTCGCCATGGAAGGAAGATGGTGGAAATAAACAGAAGGCACATTCACGCTATGGAGCTTGTCAGATCGACATCTAGCTTCAATTACTTAAATTTTTTTGTCATGAAAGAAAATTTGGCATTTACGTACGAAGCTTTGAACTGCCACACGTTGGCGCTGTCGCAGTACGACGAGTTGGAGACACTACTCCAATTGGGCGGGTCAGAACCTTGGGTGCCCGTATTTCAGGAATGTAAGCTTGGGGAGGAGCAGATTGAAAGCAGGTCGATATTGGATTACAAAAACAAACAATATACGCAGGCCCTCCTTGACCATACGATTACGAAATGTGACTTTCTTCAGTATTTGTTTTCTCGGCAAGTTCATTTTTTGCTCCTGCTGAAGGAGATTGTTCATATCGCATATCGAGGCATTCGATTCATAGTGAAATTCGAAAACTTGCTTCAACTAGACCAACTACCGTTTTTCACTCGGACGACTTGGAGTTACTTGGCCTTGCTGGATGTTTCTCGAATATGCGAAACGAAGGGCGCTCGCGAGGAGAATCGGGCGGGCAACGACACGTTGCATTTGTTGGGCAACCTCTATTGTACGGCTCTGGACAAGGTCGGCCAGTTGGGTCAGGCGTTCGGCATTCTTCCGGAATCGCACCGGTTTGCGATTTGCTGCGACGACGCGAAGGAGAGAGGAGCGAGGAAAGCTGAAGACCGCGCAGCGGAGAACGCAAAGTTGGATTTTCGAGCGGCGGTGGCGATCGAGGAGGAGCAACGAGCAGATGATGAACAAGCGAAGAGAAGTGGTGCCGACGTGATTGGAGAGGAGCTGTCGGAGAGAGGCCGGTTTCGCCGAGGGGCGGTGATACACGGTGAATTATTGTGGACAGAAGAGCAGCGAGGAGTTGCGCTGAGAACGTCCGTCTCAGAAGAAGAGAAGAGTCGCGCGGAAAGTAAGGGCGCATGGAAGGGCAGATGCGTGGTGAAGCGCTGGCAGGGGTGGGTCGAGCTGCCTGGCGTTTGCGAGAGGAGTCAGCTGAGAGAGTATTGGTTCAAAATTGGCGGAGAAAAAAGTGGAGGCATTTCTTCGGCGTTGGAGAGGATGATGATTCTCATCAAAAAAAGCGGCTTAAAGTCCGGGCGATTGGCCGCGCAGGCTCGGATTTTGGAGATCATGATCAAGAATGGACAAAGCCATCAGCTCCGGCTGGCAACTACCAGCGACAGATGGACTGGTCTCAAAGAATGGGCGCTATCTTGGATGAATCGTCCGGGAAGCAGATCGAAGTTGGCGTCCGCCTTTGGGCTTTCAAAAGGCCAGAGAGAGTTCCTCCGAACCCGCAGTGACTTGGACATGCTGAGGATCCTCATGTCGAGTGGCAGGGCGACGATGGACGCGGCCAGAGACTCGAATTCCGCGTGGATTCGTCGTTTGGTCGCCATGGCTTCTCCGGCGTCAACTTCTTCCATCCGAAGGAGGTCATCCGAGAAGAAGGGCCCTTTCTCGGTAGCCGTAGGAATCTCGCACCAAGCGACTGGAGAGGGGGAAAAGGAGGGGCCGGGAGCCAGAGAGAGGAGGAAATCGGCACTCTACTGCTCTCTAGCAGAGTTGAAGAAACCGGAGAATTTTGACCGCGTTTACAGATTGTTGGCAATGAAGGCCAAAGAATACTACAAGCGGCTGCATCTGCATCGGCACTTCATGCGAATCGAGTATCTGATGGGTCACTATTGCTTCTGCATCGGAAACTACGAGGAGGCGCTGCGACACTTCGAAGTGATCGTCAATGGCTATCGAAAAGAAGGTTGGGACGAAATCTTGTTCGTAATCTACAATAAAATGCTCGAGTGCTACCAGCGGCTGGGAGAGAAGACCGGGCGCATGCTCGCCTCGAAGTGCTTGATGTCGAACACGTCGGCCACGCTCGAGCAGCAGCGATTTTACCAAGGCGAATTTTTGAGGGCCGTCGCCTCCGAAACGGACGACTTCAAAACCGAAATCTTGAGCGCATCTGAATGCCACAGGTGCTGCGACCTGTTCGACGTGAAGGTGATCTCGAAGGTGCGCAAACACACCATCTACGATCCCGTCTCTATTCACGTCGTCGTGTGGAGTCTGTTTCTATCTCCGGTTACCCTGGAGGCACTGTACGTCTACTTCAACGCCAAGAACGCAACGCACGTCAGGGAGATTTGCTTCTCCGCGTTCAACTGCGAACTGCGTCCTCAGAGCAACAAATTTACGCTGGAAAGATGCGCTCCCAAAGGACACTGGACGTATAGAAAGACCACGCTGATGATCGAAGGCATTGTATTCACAATGGTGCCACCGGAAACACTCTCGCACACCGCAGATCATCTCGCGCACGCGTCGTTCTCAACCGCGCTGCGCTCGCAACTCAAACTGCCCGCTTTTCCCGCTCCGCAAACAAACTTTTCCGTCGGGATCGGTAAGGAAACGCCCACGCTCGAGGTCTTCCGGCCCAACACGCTCTTGGCCAACGCCACACAGTCGGCCCAGATCACCCTGCAGGGATCCCAAGGCACCCTGAAA
This sequence comes from Eledona agricola, assembly GCA_964023215.1. Taxonomy (NCBI): domain Eukaryota; kingdom Metazoa; phylum Arthropoda; class Insecta; order Coleoptera; family Tenebrionidae; genus Eledona; species Eledona agricola. Next base: position 29,603 of record CAXIEJ010000148.1, on the reverse strand, counting down.
ACCCCATCTATTTCAGTCTCTCTGGATGGCAAAGCCGTCGAATTTCCATTCAAATCCCTCGAAGTCGAAAAATCCGTCCGATGCTCAGCTGACACCACCAGATCTCTCGACTCCCAGCAGCAAGGCCGTTCATCAACTACTACGTCCACTACCCTTTCTGCGACCGTCGACGGCCAGGCCATCATTCTCCCAGACTTGGGCCCAAAAGAAAGCATCTCCTTCTGCATCCCAACCAATCACCCTCTGCTGCCCGTTGAAACATCCAGCGACTTCTCCGATGACGACGCGCCTCACCCTATTCAAAAAACCATCACACTGAAGATGAATTACCAAACCGGCCTCGACGAAAGTGTCGCCAGCGTGCAATCCTTCCCTCTCTCCTGGACGCCGCCTCTCGCCGTCCACCACGAACTCATCCATACCAACCTTCTTCAACCACTCTTCCTGAACCTCTCTCTTCGAAACGTCACCGACCATCCCCTCCACCTTCTCTCCTACTCCTTCAAAGCATGCGGACCCGTAGCCATCCTCAAAGACCTCAACTCGGAGCACAACGCCCGAATCACCGAACTCAAAGCGAAAGCCAGCGCGGACATTCTTCTGCAACTCGAACTGCTAAAAACAACGCACGGCGAACAAGACGATCCACAAGCCGAAAAAACAATCTACCTCTCGATCACGGCTTCTTTCCAACACCCGTCCACTTCTGGCGCCTCCCATCATCACCAGTACAAGACGCCCATATGCGTGGACCCCTTTCACTACCTGATCCGCTCTATTCACCAAGAGGTGGCCTCTGTCAACAAACTGACCACCCTGACGTTCCTCGTCCGCTCCTTTCGCGCCCAACAACCACCCACCAACTCAACCCGCACCTCTCTATTCTATCGCGCCCAGATCGACGTGGAGGAGGGACTGCTGATCGGCAAAGTGTACGGAAAGCTCGACGTCACTCGCGAATCCACGGTTCAGCTCACCTTCTTGCCTCTGAAGCCCGGCATCTACCTTCCAGCTCTGACTCTTGAGGAACACACCGAGTCACCGGACGGCACCACCAAGCCTTCCGTCTGCGTCGTTCCCGAAAAGAACATCATGTGCATCTACGAGGCAATGAAAATCCATCCAATTCCCAACGTTTTGTCATCCTGCGACGAATCGCACAGCTGAACGCGCCCCCTCCCAGCCGGAAAGTCGACACGCAGACGTCCGAACTATGCACTCCTCTCGAAAGAATGCCTCCCCACCGCCACCGCCAAGGAGAGCGTCGCTTCACAAAAAAAAACCCAAAGGCGTTTATTATAAAAAGTATTATAATAATATGGACGGGCTGGATCATAGGCATATACGGGGGTGTGTGTATCGCGCGCGTGCGCGACAACGTCGATATCAAAGCCGGTTCGACTCTTATCACTACTACTTATCGCAGGGAGTCACGCTACGGATGGCAATCGCGGCTTTTAAAGCTTTTTTGAGATCGATGTAAATCTCGGAAATGGCACACCGACAGCTGGGTGTCTTGTGACAACACTTGATGACCAACTTCCCCAGCGTCTTCTCGGGCTCTTGGCTCAGACTCTCGTACCACTTCTTGATTTGCTCATGCAATTCAAAATTTTCTGTTTCGAGGCAGTGATCGAACAACGACTTTTTGGACGCTATTTCAAACAACGTCACACCGAACGAATAGATGTCGGCCGCCACGCCGTACTCGTCGCAGAGAACCTCCGGCGCCATCCAAGGCACCGTCCCGACAACGCCTCGAATTTTACCCTGACTGTTCAACTTCTCGGAGTTGCCCAAGTCTGCTATTTTTGCCGTGAGGTCCCTGCAGATCATAATGTTCGAACTCTTCAAGTCACGGTGCACGTAGCCGCACTTGTGCAGGTGCTCAACCGCACAAATCGTGTCGAGCGCGAGCTGAATTCTTCTCTCCCAAGTAAGGCCAGAGCAAAACTTTCCCTCTATTTCTCTGGCCTCCATCCTCAGCAGCGCAGTGAGCGTGCATTCCAGCAACTCGGTGATGATCCTGAACGGACGACGATCCGATGCACCGTAAAAGGTGATCATGTTCGGATGCCGAAGATCGGGATTACTTAAATTTTCTACTTCGCGAAAAAAAATAGTCATGTCGCTGAGATTGCTTTGCTCCTTCAAAACCTTGCACGCCAACACCTGACTATACAAGTTCACCTTGCAGACAACCGAGGATGACCCCATCCCCAGCACGTATTTTCTATCCTCCAACAGCTCGCTCAACACGATCCGCCAATATTTGGGCTCGTTGGCCACCTTGACTCGCTCCTGGTACTTCAGGATGTAGTACTGGCACGAATTCGCTAACTCCTTCGTCCCCTGTACCTTACAACATGATATGATGATCAGTCCGGTTGTAACCGAGGACAGCAGCGGCACTAGATAAAAACCAATGCGGACTTCTTCGTGCGGCTTGATTATTTTCCGACTCTGCTTGTATCCCAGAAAATCACCTTTGGACGGAAACAACACCACTTCTATCGAAAGGTGGACCGGCACGAGGTTCTTCAATTTGATGCGCTTCACGCTCTCCGTGTACAGTTCCAGGGGACTATCGGGAAACTTCAAAACTGGATACTCAAATCCTTCAAACCCCAGCCAAAACTCGGATTCTCCATATATCCAGCTCTCTTCCAACGCCGTGACGAAGATGGGATTGTTGGAAAAGAACATGCCTGCTATCACATTCATCGAGGAGTACGACAGTCGATTGCCCTTTTGCAGATTCGAAATCAGCGACACCACCGAGTTCACTGAGTAAACGGTGCTAAATCGCTGCAACCAGCAATTTTTTCTGACCTCGAAGCGCCGGACGTCGTTCATCACTATCCGTCCGTGAGTGTGTACATAGTCGATCAGGTCGGCATCGTTGGGAAGAAACCTTTCAAATCCAGAGACCACCTGATAGAGCTGTATGCAATCCGGACTTGCGTATTTGAAATAAGACGCCAGCATTTTTTTGACGCTCAAGACACTGCTGTCGCCTTCCGAGAGAGAAAATTCGTAGGGCGAATTCAAAAAATGGATCACAATCAGAACCGTCTTCGCGCTGCTCTCCTCCCTGACTACCTTCGCCAGTGGCAACGCGTCTTTCGTCTGCTCTTTGGGAGGCGGCTCGTTGTATCCTGCTTCAACCAGCGTGGAACACACCGGGGGCGTCAGATCACCGAACACGGCTGCTACCTGATCCTCGCACGTATTATTTTTTGCGTCGTCTTTCCTCGGTTTGTCGAACGTCGTCGTCACGCAACTTGAAGACGAACTCGCGGACTTTTTGATTCCTTTTCTTACAGACGGTGACTTGGAAAGAAGTAAATCATTTGCTATGTAGATGCCTTTTTGCAAGAAATCGCCTGCGGATAGCTTTTTAATATCGCCTATCTTCTCCCACCTCTTGTGAGCCGTTTTTTTTACAATTGACCATTTGACTTCAAAAAATCAGTGTATTAGCAAAATAAAAATATTCTCGACCATGCCGGTGTTCCGGAAATTCGATGACACTGCATCACGGAAACTCAAGCAAGCACACTGTCCGAAAGCCACCTCTCACCGTGGCCCATCATCTTTCGCACGTACCGTCTTCGCCGCATCCAAAAATAACTCTGATTTTAGGCTGCATCTTCAAATACTTTTCGACGCTGTGCAAAGTACATTGTCCTTTCACATCACTTATCTCTTCAATCGGAACCTCTAATATAACGGTCCCATCTACGAGACGTACTTTCAACTTTGAAGGCATCCCTTTCTTCACGTATTTTGCACAAAGGTTGAGATAATACAAATGCTGAAGCTACAGAGTATACCTTGTTCACATGTACGTATTTTCAAATACGAGGTACAGGGGTACCGTTTTCTTGTCGAAGACCTATATGCATAGAAGGGCTTTAAACACATTGATATCAGGATTGGTAATCTGAGCAAGATGCCACCAATACCATGAATTCCCTATATCTTCAAGAAATACATTTAAAATTTTTCATTTTTTAATGAAAACTGCCGAAAATGCTTAGTACGCGCAGTTTGGTAGCGAACAGTCCACGGGAAACACGCACCTCGAGGCCGACCCAAAGATGACTGCTTCAAAAAATGACACTTGGAGACAGCCTGTTTGACAATTACACATTCATTGTACTCGGTTTAAAGCAATCGAAAGCTAGAGTTCAATTAAAATACTGATTAATCGGATAGGCAATAAAGGTTAACATCAAACCAGTGACAATACGACAATACCATATCAAAGCAGAAAACCTTTTAGAGCTTCTTCTAGCTTAATCGTCCAAATAATATGTGCCAAGAACGAAGAGTAAAAAATTAATTAGTTGAACAAATACACACACGCATATGACAAGTTAGATAACCGTTATGTTTTCGTGCTGTGTTTGAGCTCTTGCATTGTTTCAAAGCATAGGTGTACTCTCTCTCATTTAAACTGCTATCGTAAAGCACGACAGTTAAAGTCAACTATAAATTTGAAGCAATTCGCAGTGTTCATATAACGCGTAGCGCGTGCTCCGTGCTGTGAAATGACCATAAATTTAAACTCAATTGATCTCTGTTCAAAGAGCCGATATTGCAAAGCTGGCCGTAATTCTGAAGGTCAACAATATATCTTATTGATAATGTCTTGTTCGCACGCCAGACATGTCTGGATCCAATTCTTTCATAGAATTTCCGGTACAACAGAAATCGATCTTTTTCTACTGAAGATAAGAAATAGAGTAGTAAGTACTAATCTATTTGCATATCGTTGGTGCGGAGAAAAAGAACATGCATCAAGGCGATGATGAACAGCGGTATAGTTGATTTTTTGGTTTTACAATAGAGATAGAGAGAGTGGTATTGGGCAAATTGGAAAACTTCGGTAATACTATCTTTGGTGTTGATTTAGAATTATTAGATTTGCCATCCCAACCTTTGTTCAGCCGCGTACGTTGTGGTGATATGCGCTCGATGACTCTTTGTGAAAAATAATTTCCTGGACGTGTGGAGCGATGGACCTAAACATGGTCTGGCTCTCTATGCCAGGCAACTCATACTAGCCTCATCGAGCCCAACGTATTTTTAGCTATGTGTCGATCGTTTGTGCGTGTTTTATAGAACTCAGAGAGAACATAAATTTTCCTTACGTATGCAAAAAATTAGTATCTTTTTGGAACCCTTCTCCTCTTCCAGAGAGATAATAATCTCTTTTTTTTGACGAGATCAAAAAGGAAATTCTGCCTTTTTCAATGAGAACGCCACCAAATCAGTGGCATTTCAGCGTCCTAATCCGTGCGCGTTGTCATTTCGAGTTTGAGGTTCCCGAAGCAAAAAAGTTAATACTCCAAAATTTTGGTGGAATTAGATAAATTGATTCTCGCCAACTTTTCATGTCGTCTGTCTGTCTGACAAACAAACCCCCCAGCAGCCTCATGACCATATAAAAAAAAAAGCAAAGGTCTCTAGGTGCGGGATTTTAGAAGCTAAAAATCGCAAGATATAAGTAGCGCGTAGTCGTCTCAAAGCACACACTTTATTTCATGGTGTTACAACGGGTGTACAAAGGACATGTGCAAAGCAATCGCGCTGCCTTCTAGAGTCTCTCAAGCAGGGTTAAATTATTTAATGGGGAGAGTGGCGTTTTTTACACAACAACGAGAATACCCAGCCTGTCTTTCTAACTGCTCAAAGGAGATTCCATTCTCTACTCTTCTGTTTGAGAGACTCCGGTCTATGGCGGTTGCCAAAGATTTTTAAAAATTTACTGACACGTGTCGCCGAATGCATTTTTTCGTCTATAAGCATTTCTTCATTACTGAGAACGTCTTATTTGGCTTCTTAGCTCGGGTCACACCTTAAAGATCCACATCTTTGCAATGAAGAGAGTGCTCTCTAGCGATGTCCAAACTAGAGAAAAAGGCTTGAGTCGCGCGTCCTATGTCTTTCGGCTTGAAGGCAAGTTGTCTCGAGTCTGTGCAACCAAACAGTTTTGCGATACCAATTGCCGCGAACCGATGAAGTGTGGAATGTCGTTCGTAGACAGCGTGACACCTGCTGCTGAGAAGCTCTGTGAATCGTAAAAGGCTGTTATCTTGAAGTTACGTCTTGATTGATAATAGATTCTCGGTCACCGGGGGACTGCGCACTCTGTTTACTCCGGAACAATGCCAAACGCGAATGCTCTGTGTCAGTGATAGAGATGAAAATCGTCTCCCTGCCGCCCAAAGAGATGCTCAATAAAGCAGCCCGAGTCATCTCGCGCAGGGAAGCGCCAAGACAAGTGCATAAGATGCAAGCATCGGGGCGATCTCTCACACCGCGGTATATGAGAATGATTATACGGGGTTGTACCTGCGCAAAATGAAGTAATGAGAGGTTTGTCACATGCGTCAGCAAGAAGATTTGCCATGAAAAGCCGTATTACTCTACACAACTACGATGCTTTCCTTGCGGTGAAATTGACACATGCAAAAGGCACAGCCTGTTCTAAATAGACATATGAATTTCAGCACTTCGGTTGGTTTGAGCGGTGAAATACATATAACCCCTCTTCTTGCCTTCCAAAAAAAAATTTCAAAAACTGACTCATTGTAAGGGAAGTCGGTGGAATCATGCAGAAGCACAAACTGAAAGAGTGGCACTTGGAAGACCGAATCTTCTGCTGCCATCTTGTATGATATTTTTTTGTTTAACCCGTTTTTGTTTGCAATCTCACATTAAATAGCGTTATTACATCGACGGTTCGTAACACATAAACGTACGGAAAACCGGACGCATGCTAATCATAAAAAAAGCAATGGCACCTCGCCTCTCACGACAATTCTAAATCTTTCAAACTGGTCCCAATTCTATTTTTATTTGTTTGGTACACAAACATAAATCAAACCACGTTTTTTTTCAATAGATTTTCAGTCTATATTTATTCTACCAATATTGGCTCTAGACGATTCAGCTGGTTTGTCGCACCCACTTGGTCAAGTGAATCATGTCTAGATGTCCCAAGTGCAAATACAGGAATCCTGATGGTTACAAATTTTGCTCTAACTGCGGTGCCAAGAATGACGACACTCGCAATTCGTGCACTTATCACTTTGTGGTGATGGGTAGTGGGGGGGTCGGTAAGAGTGCCATCACTATTAGATTCGTGAATAGACATTTTGAAGCGAAAGTATGTCTGTCTCTTTATTCTTGTCGTTGTGGTACCATCGGTTCGAACATCGTTCTCTTCGAAAAGGCCACGCCCGTCCACTGGATTGAGAAGACTATGACATGTCCAGACCAAAAGTCGTGCTTTGTCGTTTCGAATGCTCCTTGATATGATATATACAATTTTTCATTTTAAAAAGGGTGATATCTCAAAGCTATGTAATTTATGAAGCACTATTTTGAGTCGGTGTGCACGCTACGGCAAATATTCTCTGCTCCGTGAGAGCGGCAATGCATTAAAGCGATTTGATACAATGAATCAGTTTGCATATCACCCCCTTCTTACACATAGCTGTGCAATTCAATTCAACTAACGTATCTTTTTACTATTTTTAGTATGACCCAACTATTGAAGATCGCTATCAGAAGGTTATAGACTATCAGGGAGTACTATGTGTGTTGGAAATTTTAGACACCGCCGGGCAGGTTTGTATATAGGATGTGATACACTCAATATTTCCAACGATGATGATGCACATGGACAAAGCAGCTTAGTGTTTGTATCTAACCCGACACCAGGAAACTTTTTCAGCTATGCGCGAATTGTACATGAAAAATGGAGAGGTATGAACACTAGCATGAGATGAAGGTCGAGTTAAAGGAAACTAATTTATTTTCATTTTTAGGGTTTTGTTCTCGTTTACAGCATTACATCTCAGCGCAGTTTGGAGGATCTTGAACCTATTCGAGACGGAATATACAGGCACAAGGCCAACAACTATGTCCCAATGGTCTTGGTAGGAAACAAGTGTGACCTTGAGGTAGGCAGTCTGTTTTTTTGATGATCCTCGCGTAACCGCATCAAAATTTTAATGACCAATCTGTGAATTTTTAGAAAAAAAGAGAGGTTAGCACAAAGAAAGGCAAAGAACTGGCGAAATATTTTGGATTCCCCTTTCTCGAGAGTTCCGCGAAGTTCGATCTCAACATCACAGAAATATTCAATTCTCTAATAGATCAAATTTGGAGCAGAAATGGAGGCCCACCCACAGAAAAGAAAAGGGGGCGCTGCTTCATATTTTGAACTAATTTTGGCCGACCATTGCTGCTCCTAATATTCTCCTGCTTACATGAATTTTCATACATCGAATACTGTGAGCCGACACACTCTTGAACAAGCGCAGTCTTGCGAAATGTTTGTTCTATATATATCTACTACCACAATTGAGAAATCTACAAATGCACTGGCAATTACCCAGTCTACACGTTAGAGATCTAATCTCATCGGTTACACTTTGTACATCGAAGTACATAATTATGATAATGTGGAATCTAACATGATTTTGCCATGCTTGTGTCCAATAGCGATAATGACGCAATTCTCTCAGTGCATCACATGTATTACGTTCTCCTCTTTTAATATAAAATTAATTCAATCACTAAAGTTTTGCCAAAAAATTATTTTACAATGTATCTTTAATTCTCTTATGACTATTTGGGTACGAAGCATTTCTCGAAGAACAAAAGCGTTTACGACTGCTGATCGGGTTACAGTCAGCAATACTCTCGCACCTTGGTGTTCGAAAAAATAGATTGTAGCTCGATTCGACGACCCAAGTAGGTTTTCTGTATTCAATATGCCAGATGCCAATATTCGGTGCGTAATCTTCGCTTCGTGTACGGCTGAAATTTCCGACCGAGTAAAACCACATTTAGGGTGGACGTGTCTATTTTCGTGATCTGCCTCAGTCGACTGCAGAATTGAACGCAGGCGTTTTGTAACTTTGCGATACTATGAGTATACTCTACTTATACGTCTTTTTTGAAGACACGACTGTGGGCAGGGGAGGACTCTTTGATTTTGTAGAAAACCGAACCAATTTTTACAGCTACAACTCTTTTCCGCCACTGGCAATGGTTTTTGCGCGACTTTCTTCTCTTCGTGGCTCTCCTTTGACTTACGTGTGTCTTTTTTCCACCGCACTTCGCCCACACAATTTTGTTTGCTTCTCCTCAGCTGCTTATAATAACACACTACATTTTCCTGCTGTGCCCCCGGCCTATACAGTTCCTTCTATCACGCCGTTAGCCTATGCGATTCCTTTCAATTGCATTTATTTTGCAGGTGAATAATTATATACAGCATTGAACTTTTCCCTAACACTTTGATTCTTTCTGCCTGCAACCAGCGTCATTTGTAGATTTTCCCCGGCGATTGAAACAGAGAACTCCGTTGAATCAACAGGCGAACCACCGGCCACACTCGAGTTCCTAGATGACCAAAATATCGTTGTAAGACAGTTAAAAGTTAAATCCCAACCTCAAGTTTTTTCGTTTGATAGAGCGTTTCATGATCCAAACACGATCCAGCAAGAAATATATGAGTCTACGGCAAGGGACACGATAAACGATGTGTTAGCGGGGTATAATGGCACTATCTTTGCCTATGTACGTTTTTTTTATTTTGGACGTCTGCGTTGCATGCGTCCCACCTTCCAACGGCCTTGGTGGAAAGCTCTTCGAGAAGCGTCGACCTCGAAACGTTGTCAATGCTCAACATTAAACCGTATGCTATGTGATTTCAAACATGTTTAGGGTCAAACTGGATCCGGAAAGAGTTACAGCATGTCGGGGCCCGACGTGACCTCCGAGGAAACAAAGGGGATCATCCCTCGCGCGTTCGACCATGTGTTCCAACGCATTAACAACGACGTCAGTAACACCGAATACACTTTGAAATGCAGTTATTTAGAAATATACAAAGAGACCATTCGCGACTTGTTGTATCCAGAATCTGGCCAGCGACTGAGGGTGAGGGAGGCTGCGTCAACCGGAGTATGGGTTGACGGATTGTCTGAGCATTACGTTAGCAGCGTGGAAGACATTCTCGAGCGTTTCCAGGCTGGTGAAAAATATCGTTCGATCGGTGCCACAAAGATGAATCTCAACTCTTCGCGGTCTCATTCACTCTTTATTTTGACCATAATGCAGCGATGCAAGGACGGTTCAACGAAGGAAGGAAAGCTCAACTTGGCGGACTTGGCTGGATCAGAAAAAGTGAGTAAAAGCGGCGCAGTTGGAGAAACGTTAGAAGAGGCCAAAACAATCAATCAGTCTCTTTCAGCGCTTGGCAACTGTATCAATGCTCTTACGCAGCCCAACAGGTCGCACATCCCGTATCGAGACTCAAAGTTGACTCACATATTACGCGAGTCTCTGGGAGGCAACAGCAAAACCACGCTGTTGATAACCTGTTCTCGGCAACAACACAACATCGACGAGACGATTTCCACGTTGAAATTTGGACAGCGAGCCAAGTCTATAAAGAATTGCGTTTTTGTGAACCAAAAGCGATCGGTTAGAGAGCTGGAAGCCCTTATCAAAAACCTCACGTCAGAACTAGCTCACATAAAGACCTATGCCGAGTTTTTAGAAGCAGACATATCGAGGTTGCTTCCCGACTATGATTTCACTGAAATTCGTAACAAGTCGTTTGGCGTCCACGTGATGAACACGGTCTATCAGGAGGCGCCATTCTCCAGGTGGGCACGCCTGCGAAGGAAGAAGACACGGCTGGTCTCGTCGAGAAGAGAGACGAAGTAGCACTGGCTGGACAATGTTGTTTTACACCTGTGAAGCAAAAAGATGCCATACCCGTCACTCCGACCAACAACATCAGTGATTTACCGAACTTTGCGCGCGCCAACTTTGTCTCTGGTCGTGGTAGTGACATGGGTGGTCCGCTTACGCCCAGCACGCCGCAGGTGCATTTCGACGCCACCTTCGATCCCATCGCTCTGGCCGAGGCGCAATTGAAGATTTCGATGATGAAGGAGAAATACGAACTGTATGTGATGGATTTGAAGGAGGAAATGTCGCATTTGGAATCCAGGGCCAAGGAGTTTGAGGAAAGGGCATCGGTGGCTGAGAGTGCGTCTGTCGAGTTGAATGGCGAATTAGAGGCGATTCGAGCGCGGCTCAAGGATGAACATGAAAGCAGTGTTATTCGTGAGTCTAGTCTGAAGTATGAGTTGAATAAGAAAGCAGCGGAAGCCGACGTAAAGACCACCGAACTGGTTGAGCAAAATCACGCGCTAGAGGAGAAGTTGGGTATCATGTCGGTGTCTCAGATGAATTCGGAATCCGACTGCGAGAAGCTACGAGAGCAAAAGGAAGAGCTGGAAAAGCAGATCGTGACGCTTCAGGTCGAGACGCAAAGTTGGAAGTATCGAGCTAGTTCCGCCGTAGGGGAGGCGAAGCAAGAGATCGCGACGACACGAAATGCGTTAGAGTTCGTCAACGGTCGGCTTGCCGAGAGCAAGAAGCAAGTGGAGGGCGTGCAGGGAGAGTTGCTGCAGAAGACGCAGCAGATGAACGATCAGAAGGTGGAGTTGCACCAGTTGAGGGAGGAGAATGCCTATTTGAAAAAAAACTTGTTGGCGTTGCAAGTTGAAAAGATGAAGGCGCTGAACATGGAGTTGGACACGACGAACGTTTTTGGAAGGGCAAGAGTTTGTCGAGGAGGAGAGCGGGTTCGAATTTGGATCAGGCGCTGCCGGAGATGTCCATCAACGAGCTGATCAACATGAAGTCTGAAATGAGTTGCCTGACTATGACGCTGAAGATCAGAGACGAAGAGTTGAAAGAGCTCGTCAGAAAGCTCTCCGACCAGACCCAGCTCACTGAGGCTGCCTATGAATCCATTCGACTGCTTCGAGAAATGGCCGAGTCCACCGAGCAAAAATCGCAATTGGACTCCGAGCACTTCGAGGAGCAGTTGCAGCTGCTTCAGACTGCATTGAAGAGTGAAAGAGAAAGCCACGAAAAGGCGACGTCGGAGCTCCGCCGTGTGACGCGTCAACTCAATACCCAAGAGATGCATTTGGTGAGCACGCACGACTTGATAGAGAGAACGCAGCGGGAAACTCAGAAGACGGCAAAAACAGTGACCGTTCAGTTGGAACAGGCTAACTTACACATCGCCAGTCTCGAAGAACTCGTTGAAAGCCTGCACGATCGAAACGCTCTGTTGCAGCAAGAGTTGGACGTGAGCACCACGTTGTTCAAACCAGATGAAAAGCGATTTGCAGAAGGAACAAAGTGATAATCAGAAAAGGCGCGCGCGGGACGCAGGAGGAAACGCCAATAACAATTCAATTCGGAATCATGCGAACGTCGCTCGTCCGATAGTGGGGGGAAGAGACAGGAGGGGGCAATTCGGCGGCGGCAGCTCTAGAGATCTCGAAGCCACTGAGCACCGCGGCTTCTTCGACTGGTTGTTCCATCGCGTCGAGATGCCGTCCAGGAGCTATTTGAACAGCACGGCCACCGCGAAAGGCCTGCTATGGAAGCAGTCTGGCATATTTTCGTCGTGGCGAGAGCACTTGTTCTATCTTCACGGTGGGTGCCTGTACAGCTTTGCCTCGAGAACCAGCCACACGGCCGACAGCGTCTGCGTGCTACACGGATATTCGATCGACATGGTCGAACAGTTGGATTCAGAATCACAATTTAGGTATCAAATCTCTCTCACACATCCCAATAAAAGGTCCGTTGTTTTGTGTGCGCACAACTTGGAAGAAATGGCGTATTGGGCGAACAACATCAACCAAGAGATCAACCAAGAGCAGAGGAACGAGAACTCGTAAGCCGACGAAAAAACAGAGAGGCGAAGCCAAATTCGTCGCACATCACATCCATCATGTATTCGACGAGCGAGAAGGATTATTCATCATCATGTGGCTCGGAGCTTTTCCAGGGCAAAAAAAAAAGGACAAGAAATTTGTGCGCGCGCGCACGGGAAAAAGCCGCGCGCTTCTTCCTCTCCCCTTTGAGATGAGGGAGCGAGCCAAGACTCTGTGAAAAGAGAGGTGATCTGGCGCGCATGTACATTAGCGGATGGCTTATATATGTATATTATTATAGTTGGGATTGAAGGCGCAGATGCAAGAAGGTCGCGGTATAGGCGGATTGGTTATGGTGAGGAAAAAAGCCACCCGATTTCAAAAGCGGCTTTCGTCTTTGAGAGCAGTTTTTCGCCAATTTTTGAATTTTCGAGAGTAGAGAGGAAGAAGAATAGAAGACGTATGCGAAACTGAGCTTGAAAAAAAAATGCTTCGTAGATGTGTGTGTGTGTGTCTGTACAGAGAGAGGAGTCTGAATGTGCTTCGTGCTCTTCTGGCATTGCTCCCCCTATCGCGCGGATCCGTAGAGACAATATGAATCAATTTTTCTGCCGAAAGTCATGTGATAGAGAGAGAGGGAGAGACAAGACGCGAAGAAGACCACACACACACTTTTGGCGAAAATATTTGCGTTTGTCGACTCTGTCCGTGCGCAGCTCTTGTGGCATGTGTGGTTGTTGGACAACATCTGGATAACTATGAGCGCCGGGTAGTGGAGAGGAGGTCTTCGGGGTAGAGGCTTTTAGAGGCGGTTAATGGCGCGATTTATGCGAAGTCGCTTCTTGTCCTTGTTACCATCGGCTCTCACTGGTTCACCCCAGCCGCATTTTGAAATAATGTCTGGATAGTTGTCCAGCGGAATAGTTACATAGTTTCCATCGGGCAGCGACCATTCCTTAATACAGTCTGGATTGAAGAGTTCGCGAACAAATTCCGATTTCTTTTCGCCTTTAGGTGGAACGTTTCTGGCAAGCAGGACGGAGATAATTTGTTCGACTTCTTGCATGACGTCATTGGATGGCCGCGTCCTCTCGACTCGCGGCTTGTAGGTTGATTTGACTTCTTTTTTTGTCGCCTTCTTCTGAGACAGCGAAGTTAACTCTCTCGATCCATTCAACTTGCACAGGGGCTTTTCGCTGGCCCCTTGAACCAGCGTGCGTTGTCTCGCCGTCATTTTGGTAGGCCTGATACTTTCAGAAGAGGGGCTGCTGTCACTGTAATCGCCCTCGTCTTCAGATAGACCTTCTTCGTCTTCTTCGTATTCGCCATCGTATTCATCTAGACTGGCATCTTCCTGGTCCTCTTGATCGGAGTAGTCTTGTGTCGATGCCGATGACGATTTGTGGTTCGGTTTTTTAGGGTTCGGCTTTAGCTTTCCAGGTTGGTACGAATTTGGCCTGTTTTCATGGCGCCGGTCTCTCTGTTGCGACGTTTTAGCTAACCTGGAATAGGACTTGCTGCGCATGGAAGGGATTTCATAGTCTTCGTCTAAAAGAGAGCTATCTTTTTGGCCATTGTCGCTCGTTGTACTCTTTTTTGCACTGGTATGAGCGTCAGTGCGCTGGCGTCGAGTTCTTCCTTTGGCGACAACAAGAGGAGGTTTAGACTTCCGAGCGATGCGACTATTCGAAGATTGCATGCCTTTCGGTTTTTGGGCGCAGGGGGACTGCCGCTGTCGTCGCTTTCATATAAAAGTAGATGATTTTTTTGAAAGGTTCGTACACGCGTCCCGTTGACGGGTGTTGTTCTTTTATTGTGTTATTAATAAATACAACGAATAGATTTCGAGATTTTTTACACAACTTCGGTTGGGATTGACACAACTTCAGTCGGGGTTGATGCAACTTCTTCTTCAGTCGGGGTTGACGCAACTTCTTCAGTCGGGGTTGACGCAACTTCTTCAGTCGGGGTTGGCACAACTTCGCGCGGACTAGAGAGGACCGGCAGATGGATGTATGGTGGATTGCCTACCGTAGGGGTGCGCACCCATTCTCGAATGACACGCCGGAACTGTGCGACTGGATGATGCGCGGGGCAAGGACGTGACGTGTGCTTGAGATTGCGCTTTTAGACCTTGACAGCATCTTTTTTTCGATTGAAAAACATCCGTCGTGTGCACACATATGCGCCTTCCGTGTTTTTTTTTGGCAAACTGGAGAAGACAGCAGCAGCTGTGCAGAGAAGGAAGTGTAGAAGAGCGCGAACCGCGTGCGCCAAAGTCTATTATTTACTACTTTCCCGTCTGAAACCAAAGCATCTCGGAATTTTTTAACCGTTACATCCCCGTCGGCATTGAGAGGAATATTGTTTTGGAGTCGACAGGCGCGGTAGGCAACGTGATTTGGCCGCGCGGTTTCTTATCAAAATCCCTTGCCGCCCTCGTCTAGAGAATTCTCCACACACACGAAAAAATTTTTAAAAAAACAAACGGTATAGTGAGATAGTACACACACACACATAGAATACAAGTCAAGACGCTTTTACTTCAAATACACTCTTCCATGTATATAGCCTCGACGAACGAGCCCGTCCTCACTCAGGTTGAGTATCGCCCTTTGAGCCCAATCAAGCTACAAACATGAAGATCCTTAGGGTAAAGAAATTCAAGAAAACACTCAACTTTTATCGCATCAACTTCGATTTTCGGGAGCCATACAAGGTGCTGGGTACGCGCGTCTCTGCTGTCGGCGGGCGATGAACTTTGCGTGCATGCGCGCGCATATAGAGAGCGAGAAGGATGACGGATGCTTTGTGCTCTGGTCGAACAGAGAGCAGCCCCGTTCTCTCTCTCTCTTTCTCCATAAGAAAGATACCGTCCGGCTACAAAAAGAACTTCTCGTACTAACGCTTTTGCGTGATATGGCGCACGCAACACACGGGCACCTGTGCCACTCGATCGCACGTTTGGTTGTTTTCCCGAAAGTGGACAAGGAATTTGTCGCTTGTGTAATTAAATACACGAATTCAGATATAAGAACGGAAGTAAGTCGTGTATTGGGACGAAGATTCCTCCTCATGGCTTCAACCTGCTTGCTTTGCGATGCTATGAACGAGAGTGTCCAAAATCCGGCGGTCACGAGCATTATGAACCAGCTGACGCCTATCCGATGCACTCATCCTCCTGGATCGTCTGTTTCCGGTCGCGAGTGCATATTGAGCGCGGCTCAAACTGACAAGTATATCCTCGCGACCATGGAAAGGCGAACCCTCGCCTCGTCCTCTAAGCTGCCTCAGACCCCCGTTCTGTTTTTCAGGGCCAACATCATGATGATCAGGGACCCTACCGCTTGTTCGCGCAGAGCCGCAGAGAGTGAACTGGATCAACATTTGACGATGACCGAAAGTGAACAGATGATGGTCAAAGAGGCCGAACGCGAGCTGAGCGCGAAGAGAGCCAGAAAAACCGAAAAGTTAACTCGACTTCATCAGCGCTTTTCTAGGCAACACGGCCACACTGAAAAAGGTCTGAATCCATCTTCTGTATTGAAAAAACGAAAAATGGGCGCTCTGCCAAAAATCGACGATGAGGCAGCAGCGAGTCGAGGGGGCGTTGACGCAGCTCAGAAGAGGGACGATGCGAACGCGTCCGAAAGCAACCGCACAAAAAAAAGCGCGCCGAAGGAGGAGGAGAGCAGCCGCGGCGACGTATAGAAAGTGACCTAATGGAGCATACACACACCTAGATATGTATAGCGGTGACGTATAGAAAGTGACCTAATGGAGCATACACACACATATATATGTATAGCGGCGACGACACGCGCGCGAAGATAAATGCATGCACACGTCTCCTTCCCAAACCTTACGAATTAAATGCACCCCCTCTCTCTTTCGGAACGGAGGAGGGATACGATGATGGTGATGACGCGCGTGCGCCCACGTGTGTACCTACCGCGCGCAGTTGAGAGAAGAGCGCCACGGGTCCTCTACACACATAGTCTCACACACGGACTAATTAGGTGTGTGTATATATATTATTTGGCCGACTCGTCTCTCTCTCTCTCTCAGACAGACAAACAGCATAGAAGCTCTCTTATCACAAACGCCATCCCCTTTTTCTTGCTGGCGAATTTTGCGGCACGCCCATCATGCTTCTCCATATTATCATATCTGTACGGACTCTACAATTTTTTCTCGTACATAACGGCGCATTTTAGAGACATTTGTAATTTTTTTAATACGTCATTTCAGCGTCATTGACACCTTTGTATAGCAGCTCCGACCACAATCATTCTCTTTCACTTCTCGTCTTTTTCGGAGTTGCTGAATTTTATACAGCCGTCCTGAATACAACGGGTTCTTCCGGCACATAACGTTTTCTTGGGCACGTTAATCATCATTCATGGTTAAAAGGCACACAAACGAGTCGGATCCAAGAGAGAGGTGCGAAAATGTTGTACCAAATTTTCACAGCTCTAGTAGCAACGCAAAGGCAGAGAGAGAGAGATTCGTCGAACCAGGATGCTAGAGGGGAGTTTGCAAGTACCGTGTAGCGCTTGAAAATCGCCCAATCTATATAGATGATATGTGGAGCACGTTTAACAGCTTTTACTGTAGTAGTAGAGTAGTAGTGGCGCTTGGTCATGTGTAACGGTTACACGTATTGAAGACAGCCAACCTCATTAGAGATCGTCACTGTACCATCTTTATATGAACTGTGCTCTCCTTGCTTTTTCTCGCTTCTAACTGAAAAACGTGCTTAGTAGGTGTTAACGACGCAGCAGCAGCGGCTTACTTGAATGCTTCAATCGCCGCACACGTTCGCGTGTAAAAATGTCTGGCAATCGTTTTCGTAAAAAAAGGTTCCCTTCTTGCGACATCGGCCTGTATCAAGTGGAGGGATTTCAGCAGCTTGAAGGCATGCAAGGTGATTCAGGGGAATTTCGTAAAATGGCGGTCAGAGACGACGGTAGCAGCAGCGGCCGATCACCATCTATAGATTTCCCAATTCCGAAAAAGTCGGCCCACATCGTGTCTGAAAACACTTCCAGCAATTTCGCCCACTACCATCATCAACAAGAGATGAACCTTCAGAGGAGCGATCAGGTCGTGCACACGTACTCCATTGAAGAGCTGCGAGAGAAGGCCTTGGCCGAGAAATATGCGAAATTGTGCTCTGTTATCAGAAAAAGAGAAAGAGATTTGAAGGAACTGTTTTTTATCAGGCACGGGGGCAACCTAATCGCATTTGACGAAGATGACATCGGACTGTTGGTTCATGTGGAAGATCACCACCGAAGGCATCCCATCGCACTGGATTCAACGCCCTCCGACGAGATGTCAAGTGAAGAGGAAACTACGTACGAAAAGACAACTTTGAATCCTTTTCAAACCAAATGGAATAATTTGGCTAGTCGACTCCCACTGCCTGCCGACATCGTGACTACCAACGTTCTCAGCCACACACAGGGTGGCTCCCGGCAAGAGACCGCGGAGGACGGAAAGAATCTCAACGCACCGCCGACGTCCGATAACTCCTCTGAAGTGATGAAATCGACGCCGCCCGGTCCATTGTTTATGGCAGCCTCACTTGAATTGCTAGGACAGGCAGATCCATCTTATGCCGTCCAAGATGCGGCACAGCTCGAACTCCATCCAGTGCTTGCGACAAGGTCTTTCGTTCCATCTCGAGCGGTAGAGACAGAAAAGTCTGGCGTTGCCCGTTTTTTAGATCATTCGCTCGAAATTTCAAATGTCGATTTCGATTCGTGTTTTCCAGATTTTTCACTAGCAAAGGCTGTCACACCATCATCTACGGTGCCAACGCTTAGCGAGCTATTGCCCTCTGCGATCTTGTCAACCGTCCAATTGGCGGAGAACGACCGCCGAGCGTCTGAATCCCAACAAAAAAGTGCCTTTCCGTTCACAGAAGAAGAGCTTTTTGCATCGCGCACCAATTTATTTCAAATTCCGAACCCGATCACCATGAACGCCCGGTGGGCCGAAGAGGCCATCCGCCAATCCGGGCTGTTCCTGAAAGCTCTAAAAATGCACCGAGAAGGAAAACTTCGTCTGGAACCGGTTCGAATTTTAGACCCGCCTCGAAATAGAACTCACTGGGACTATTTGCTGCAGGAGATGGCATGGATGGCCATTGACTATGCTCAGGAACGGGTTTGGAAGCTCGAAATGGCCAAGCGGTTGGCTAGAGATGCAAAGCGATACTACATCGCGGAGACGAAGAGAATTGAGAGAAACGAGCGCGAAAGGATACAATGTCTATCGAATCGAGTGGCCTCGTTTTGGGACGATTTGAAGCAGTTGATTGCATTCCGATATCGACACTCAGCCGAAGGGCTCGAGAGTCAAGAGATGGGCAAGATTCCCGATCGCTTCACGAGGAGAACGACAGAAACCTGGAGTTTTGAGGAAATTCCTGATTTTCGTTGTTTGTCGGGTGCTGCACGAAAGGACATCATCGATAACAATAATACTGACACGTCTTTGAGCACACCTAGAGTCCAGAATGGACGAATCGGTGAAGACAGAGAACGAGGACTCATGTATGTGCAACAAGATGGTTGCCTGGGAACGGATTCAGATGACGACGACTTCGATCCGGAACTTTGGAATGATGATGCTCCATCCAGCGATGATTCGATTTCGAATCTGAACGAGGCGACCGACTCGGAAGAAGAGTCAGAAAGTTGTCACAACGTCATTGAAGCGTCTGAGGTTGAAGATCTTATTCGAGATGCTGGCATGTCCGGTTTACAGTCACTGGAGCAGCAATCGCTGTCTGATGTCGAAGCAGAGTCCGGCATTGATTCTTTTGGCTCGCCCGTGCTCCTCTCTGCAGAAAACGGGTTGGTTTCGCAAGGCTGCTGTTGTCCAGCGGGGAATGGAAGAAAGGAATCGGAGGAGCGAGCACAAGATGACAATCAGAAAAGCACTCAAAACCGTTTTCAGCTGAGTGCAATGCTTCAATTTGGACGGCGATTTCTTCGATTCTTGCCGAAAAAAATCGCCCGTGAATCGCCGGAACAGCGACTCGATGTCCAAGATCGAATTCAAGCCACTTCCGAGCAATCCGGGGTGTTGCAACCGACTGGCTTCACCTATGCGACTGCCAACGTCAAGACCAAGCACCCGTTCCTGCTGGTGGGCACGCTTCGTGAGTACCAGCACATAGGTCTGGATTGGCTGGTGGCGATGCACGAGTGGCGTTTGAATAGCATTTTGGCGGACGAAGCCAGTCTTGGAAAAAAAGTCATGGTCATCGCGTTCCTAGCCCACTTGGCGAGCGCTGGCAACTGGGGTCCGCACTTGGTTGTCTCCTCTTCCGCGTCGACATTGCTGAGCTGGGAAGTCGAGTTGAGAAGGTGGTGCCCTCATCTCAAAGTGTTGCCCTACTATTCTGGAACGCGGCGACAGCGGATGCGATGGCGCACCGGATGGAAAAGGCCCGACACCTTCCACGTATTCCTTGTGAGCTACGAAGTGATTGCGGAGGAAGTTTTCACATTCAACTGTCATAAATGGTTTTGTTTGATTTTCGACCATTCACGCAAGTATCACCGATTTCAATGGCAGGCGTTGCTGACCAACTTTCGAGCGGAGAGACGCCTGCTGCTGACCGAACTACCTTTACCGACCGACGCCATGAACCTTTGGATACTCGGACGATGTCTGCTGCCGCAGACTTCTCGGTCTGGCGGTGACGAAGCTTGGCGTCCAAATCAGTCTCTTCCAGATCGAGATTCGATGATGATAGCAGATGAGGAGGAGAGATGTCACGCGAGCGATCCCCTTCGCGATCTGCGCGCAGTCCTTCGATCTCTTTCGTTGCGGCGCTTAAAAGTCGACGTTTCGAGTCAATTGCCGCGAACTTTTGAACACGTGGTCATGTGCCAACTGTCGGGGCGCCAGCGGACGTTGTACGATGGATACGTGGAGAGGAGGCATGCCGTCGTCGAGAACGCTCGCAAGGAAAAAAACTATGCCTATGTGGCAAATGCGTTCGTACAACTGCAGAAAATCTGCAATCATCCAGATCTTTTCGAAGATAAATGTGCGCTTGTCCCGCTTAGTTTTTGCCGCGCTGAAGGACTGGTTTCTCTCACTGTCCCGTCCGCGCTTGAAATCGAGCGTGCGAACACGTCACCATCTGGATCGGGTCAAGAAGCGCAGTGTGTGCCAAGCACGGCGGCGCTCAGCAACTGCAGCGAAGAAATCGGCGAAAAAAAAAGTTTTCAAAAATTAACGGCAATGATGATGTACCATCGAAAGGACGCCGCGACGTTTCGATCGAAGGTGGACAGAGACGATCGTCTGACCGTTCACTTTCCAGAGCCGGTAGTCATTTCTTCTTCGAAGGCGCTCACGCCGACCGCTTTGCGAACGCATGTTTCGTCGCGCTCGCCGCCGACATTCGAATCTGAGTCGAAATGGCAGTCGATCGATCTTGAACAACGGGCTGGTTTTTCGGAATTCGAGGAGGCGAGCGTTGGATCGAGTCCTCATTTTCTCCTCCAGAAGAAGCGCGCCGAAGAAGAGAAGAAGAATGTTGTTCAGGATGATGATGGTGGTGGCAGTCTGTTGAGAAGAAAGGTGAGAGAAGCTACACGTCGACTCGAGCATTTTGTTCGATTGAGCGAGCTACATGGCAGACTTAAGCCCTTTGTCGCTACGAGAAGCACCGTTCGGCTCTTGCTGGAAGATTTCGCGTTGGTTAAGCAATGCGCGTGTAAGTTTCGAAAGAATCCCGCGAAATATCTGGACAGCTATGTCGGTATGTTCCACCAATTGATGATGACACCGTGCAAGATGCTGGACGAAATCGCGGACATAATCGGACATCAATTCGTCTGCTATGTCCCAGATGCGCGCATATCATCCGTCCCTTCTGATGAAAGTTATCATCATCAGAACGGCGAAGAAAGACAAGAAACGTTGTCGTCGTCGACAAGACTCGATCTCGATCGCATGGACAAGTGCGTACTACACGAAGACTGTGGGAAGCTGAAGGCGTTGTCCATGTTATTGGACCAGTTCAAGCGAACTGGGCGATCTGCTTTGATTTACGCGCGAACGGTTAAAGTGATCGATATTTTGGAGGCCTTTCTCAACCTGTACGAGTATGCATATGCCCGGCCAGATGCGATGAGAGAGCAGGATATTCGACGGATGCTGATGGAGGCGGCGAGTCAACACGCGAAGAGGACATCTTTGTTTATCGTTTTGTCGGCCGGGATGGTCAATTTTGATATTGGTTTGTTTCGAGTCGACGCGGTCGTCTTTTACGACATTGGTCTGAGTCCGTTCGCGCGCACCTTGATGCGAGATACTTGTCTTTGTGCTGGGCAGGCGCGCACTATTCGCGTGTTTAGGCTCGTTTCAGAGCACACGATCGAGGAAGATGTGTTGAGATCCTCTCCGAAGATTGCTGCTCAGTCGTCGCAGTTGGCGGAGAGTCGCGACAGCAGCCATAGTTTGGTCGAGCGAGGAGATTTTGCTGAATTTTTGAAAAAATTGGAAAGTCGGGAAGGAGAAGGTCGTTTTCTGGATCAATCGCGCGGCGGTGATTGGCCAGAGTTTGAAGAAGATCGACCTGACCGTTGGGCGTATCTGTCGGCCGATCCGGTGGTGGCTGCTGCGCCCACTCCTCCTTCCTCTGAAGGCAGTGACGGTTCAGACGCGATGAACTGCTGCTGCTCGGAGGAGCATCACTTCGACTGTTCCAACTCGGCGTTCGAGTTGGAAGTTGCGCTCGTGCAAGCCGAAGACTTCGAGGACGCAAAGCGTTTGAATCTGCTTCTGGGAGAAAGGAAGGCGGCTGCTATGCAGCAGCAGGAAGAAGAAGACAAATTCGAGGAGGGATTGATGCCCATTCGCCACGCAGCCATGCGCTGCATTGAACAGATCAAATTTCCGTCCGAACGGTCTGCATTGGAAGCGGCGTATGATTGCATTGTAGCTGAGGAAAGAGGATGGAAGTCTCTGTTCGAAAGACGACTAAAATCGGCGGCCAAAAAACTCTACGCCGGTTTTGATTTTAGACACGATAATGTTGGTTGCTTTGAAAATGGCTCTTCCGATGGCCAACTCACTCGTCCGCTGTCGGGAATTATCGATGCGACACTGGAGGACCCGCACCATTCGAAAACGCGGACCGGCATGGCGTGGAACGTCAGTGCTGATGGTGATGGTGACAAGAAGAATACCGCAGATGATTCGTCATCGCATGATGAATCGAAATATTCAAATGGCAAAGATGATGACAGTTTGATGTTTTATCAAGGTACGAGTTGCAACGTATATGCTTTGAACCGCCCATTGTTGCTCCACCCAGTCTTTAGCCGACGCCATCGCGGCCGTGGCGACGAGATAAAACTTTGGCGTCTATCGATTTTTTAGAAAATGTGTGTGTGTGTGTGTGTGTATGTGTGTGTGTTATTCGCTTTTTCAGTCACCGATTTTTTTTTAAAACTCTTCGGAGAGACTTCTTCTCTCGAGCCGTTGGAAGTAGTAGTAGTAGAGTTCCCTTTTTTTTTTCATCGCAGCAGCACCGTCCCTCATGCTGCAGACCCGCGCTCTCGATACCTTCGTTGCTGACAAACTCTTTCTTCAAACAGTAAACTATTTTTTTGACGAGGTTAACAAAACCTATCCCGGCATGTCCAGTGCTGATGCCCCATATGGCCTGGCGAACCCGGATCAAGAGGAGGTGTGCCTGGTGGACGAAGGCCGGCGGGATGGCATTCCCGGAGACTTGTACTTTAATCTTTCTACGTTTTGCGAGGAGGCGGACAAGAAAGCCGGCATGTATGGCTCTTGCTTTCCAGATAATCAGACTCAAAGTTCTTCGATAGGCGTGCGGTCGAACGGGGCGCATGCTTCCGTGGACGACGAGCTGTTGGACCGCTCGAATGCAGAACAAAAGAGGAGAATTGACATTTTAACTCAGCCAAAATTCCAAAAAGAAATCGGCGCGTTTTCAAAAAACACGTTTCCCTGGCTACACAGTTCTCTGAATGGCGAAGAAACATCCGACGTGGTTTCCTAGACTCTGTACACTCACGCAGAAGAAACATGCTGAATTCTGTCGCAAGTTCGGCCCTTTTTTGGTCTTTTTCGGTGGAGGAAGAAGAAAATAATGGTGTGTTTGGGACACACACACACCGTGCGCTTCAATGCACGCGATTTGCCGGAGAGAAAGGTTAGTCTCTCGAATGCTGAACGCGACCAGGGCTCCCTTTCCTTCGTTGCTCGCATTCGCTTCGAAGACTGCTGCATCATTGTTTTTGCATTTCCAGCGGGATTTTAGTGGGAAAATGGCCGCGGAGAAAATTCCCTCTTCTCTCGTAGTAGCAGTATAGAATGGGAGTGGAGAGGACGTGTACACACTGATCTCCGCTTGACTGTTCGCGGTGTGCAAGGAGGGTTTCCGACTGAGTAGTGTGGGGTGACCTCTGACACAGGCGGAAAAAGGCAAGTCGTACATATGTGTGTGTGTGCGTGTGTGTGTGTGTACATCTCGACAGAGAAGAGATGGACTTCTTTTAAAGACACGAAGATCGCGTCCGGCTTCATCGCACATACCACGAGCCCGTCTTTTCAATTTTTCTATGAGGGCGGACTGTCACGTGCTCGATGGCGCTTGGTGGGCGGCCGTACAATCGCGCGTTACATCACAAATATAAATTTTCGTAAGGCGCCATTTTTTTTGTCCATAAAATCGGAAACGGATTTTTGTCCAGTCAGATTTTTTTTCAGCCTGGCGGCAAGAGACAACCGCCCGACTTTGTCGGTGACGCGTTCCAACGTGGTGGAACCGACGGAAGCGAAGGGGGGAGGAAGAATTCGATTACACAGAGTCTCATACAGATAAAAGTGTTTGCGATTCTCAAATAGGCTAAAAAAAGAAGTGAATTGGAGTCTCTCTCTCTCTCAAAAAGGAGAGAGAGAAAGCAGTAGCATTACGGATGATGATTGAGGCGAAAAAGAGAGAGTCCACCTCGTCTCTCGATTGGAGGGGGGAAAAAAAGTATGTCTTTCTGTGTGATATGCGCGCTCTTAAGATGCTCGAAAAGTACACAACTGTCCTCTCTTGGAATCTCATCGAAAATTCCTAACAGAGACGCGCTTGTACAAATTCTGCCGAATTTGGTTTTTTTTTTTTCTCATTCACAAGCACGTTTTTTTTTAACGTGTGTGTTGCATCCCGTTTGACCCTCTGCATTCGCGTAGAAAGTTCGAAAGAGAGAGAGAGAAAGGATTCGGAGATGCTACCGTCGATTTCGTTCGAAGGAGCTCGACAGAGAAGCTGGGACGAGCAGTGGAGGCTTCAGTCCTGTCTCGTCACAAGTTTTTCTTTTTTCATGTCAAATAACACACACACACACACAAAGATGTTCAGATTGTCACAAATTGCGTTTTTGTCTTTCGCGTGTGGTGAATTGCGTCACAAATATCATCTCCGGTGTTTCTGCCCCCCGCATCGTGCTACGCTGATGTATGAGAGTTTGTCTCTAGCACCAGCGGAAGCGAGCGCAGTCGCACCTGTCTCCACGAGCAAGCAATGCCTCTGCGTTTGGGGGCAGTTCGAAGCTGGGACAGACTGGTACGTATGCGCCGCCAGCCCTCCCGGAACGCTTGCTGTCTAGGTAGAGAACTGACGCGTATTAACACACTTCCACCACACATAGGCTTGAGCACATGCTCGGAAAAGGTGAGTCCGACAATTTCTCCTTTTTTTGAGAATGTGCGATCGATCTCCGCCGCAGCTTCTCATTCAATGGTGCTTAAGAGTACGTGTGTATGCGCGCGCGGTTGTTTTCTCTTTGATTTGATGAGTTAGAGAGAGAGAGAGAGGCAGGCGCTCCTTTTGCACGCGGCCACTTACCACACGGCGCGCTCGGCAACCGAACACTGATATGTATGTGTGCACTTGCGTTGTGGTTGTTGTTGGTGGGGTGACACACACACAATATACGGCGACCGTGTGTGGATAATCGGGTACAAGTTGAGGAAGATGGTGCAAACGACGAGTCTATGGGCATTCGGTTACAACAGTTACGGTCAGCTGGGCACTGGCGTTCCCGCGGCCGATGACGAGCAGCAGCAGCAAGGAGTTCGACCGTCAGCAGTAGTTGAGGTAGGCGATGGTGGTCAGGACGCCGTTGCCTCGGGGCCGGGCGCGACGCATGCCCATCGTTCATCGAATGCGAAATCGAAAGGAGAACTCTGTTCGGTCGACGACGTTGAAGGCAGTAGCAGCAGTTGGCAAAAAGGAGAGGAAGAACCGCCGGAAGGACGAGCTAACTATCGTCCGACGCCCACTTTGATAACGTCTCTCTCAAAACACAAAATTGTACAGATATCATGCGGGTGCACGCACGCGGCCGCCGTCACAGACCAGGGCAAGCTGTTCACGTGGGGACGGGGACTGCAAGGACAACTCGGGTTGGGAACGGTGATTCAAAGATACACGCCGTGCGAGGTGACCACTTTAGGCGAAGTTTGCGCCGTCGACGTGTGCACCGGTCCCTTTCACACGGCCGTCATCACGAGCATTCATTCTCTCTACACCAGTGGAATGGGGTGCGCATGGCGAGCTGGGTCATGGAAACTTCAAGAATCGATATCATTTTGCCAGAGTGGATTATTTCGGCGGCATCAAGGTTGTCCAAGTCTCTTGCGGAGACCATCACACGGCTGTCGTCACGAACAAAGGTTTGGTCTACACTTTCGGGGCCGGCGACCACCACCAACTTGGTCACGGGGACCGTCTGAGCTTGTCCACGCCCAAGTACCTCGATGGGTTCAAAAAACTCAAAATCAAAATCAGACAAGTCTCGTGCGGTCTGCGTCATACCGCGGCCGTTTCAGTAGACGGACAGCTCTTCGTCTGGGGAACGGGCGACGAAGGCGAATTGGGATTGGGAAGCCACACCAAAATCGCTGCCGTTCCGACGCTCAATAACGTGCAAATAGATTCATCTATCGCCAAGGTTTACGCGTCGGCCGGGTGCACCATGGTCACCACCGACACCGGAGAGCTCTGGACTATGGGCGGCAGGGCTTTCAACGCGCAGCTGTGTCAGTCGAATAATCACCCTTTCCTTCCATCTCGGCTTTCCAATTTGCCATTCGACTGCTTCTTCAGGTCGGTCGCATCGGGCACCCGACACTGTTTGTCTGTCGTCGACCGCGACGAAGTGCAAGTGAGTCGTCACATTGGCCACGTCGTAACGCTGCAACGATTATACGTTCAACATTTGTTCTTTTTCGGTCTGCACATTTCACCGACGACTTTGATTTCATCCTTTCCATTCGAAAAAATAGCGTGGGACGAAGTTCTGAAACTGATTCACGAGCTGTGCGCATCTCACCGTCGGCTGATTATCGAGCCAATGGACCATGTCATCGAAGGTCGATGCAATGACATT
The DNA here is from genome assembly GCA_964023215.1 of Eledona agricola. Taxonomy (NCBI): domain Eukaryota; kingdom Metazoa; phylum Arthropoda; class Insecta; order Coleoptera; family Tenebrionidae; genus Eledona; species Eledona agricola. Next base: position 2,371 of record CAXIEJ010000148.1, on the reverse strand, counting down.
AAAAAAATCGCTCACATTTGGCTGAGCGCACTCAAGAACACCGCTTTTATTCAACTGTATTCCAACTATGCGCTGAACTATCATTCTGCCTTGCGACGAACTATGGTTCATTCGAGATTCTTCATGCGCAAAAATCCGCCCGAAAAGGGCATTTCTTACATTTACAAACTTCGACACAGCAGGATCAAAACGGTCGAACAGCTCCACCTCATCTTCCAACTGCCCCTCAAACACTTTTCAGAGCTGAGCCAAGCTTTCGAGAAAATGATCAATACGCTGGCTACCGTCAAGGGCAACGACGATTCAACTTTGATGGAAGTGAATCTGCTGATCAAGAATGCAGACTCGCTATTGAAGGGCATTGTATCTGGATCTCGATCGTCTTTGAAACTTTTGGATTTCAGCAACAAGTACGCTGTTTCTTACTCGACCTTGCAATTTGACCGTCGGTTCGTCTACAGCTGCGCTGTCGTCGTCGACGACAACTGTCAAACGGACTACGAATTGTACATTTTCAACGACATGGCCCTGATCGTCAAGGGGACTGATACAATAGCCTTTCAGTCCTTTTTCAATGAGTTGTTCATAAAGAACGCTTCTACGGACAAGACGCAGTTTCTGCTCATAACTCCTAAGCAGGCGGTCAAGGTTGTTTTGAACTCGCAAAAAAGAAAAGCCAAAGTGGTTTCTAGACTGGAATACGCGATATCCAATTGGATGTCTCTGCGATCTGTGAATCGCAACACGCGCATCATGGCCGGCTTCAAAATTCTGAGAGAAAACATCGACGTCGTCATGCCGTTGATTTCCAGAGATTGGGTCGCCAACAGTCGGCCGGGGCGAGGCGGCTACTACGGACTCGCGAAGACGACCACCGATGGCGCGGTGGATTTCTCGTCGAGTGGCACCGATTGGCTTCCCAACGCTTCGATGTCGAGCACCTTGCGAGATCTGTACGGCATGTTCAGTCTGGCCAAGAACCAGCTGAAGGCCGAGCAGGACCGGCACTTCCGGAGGTGCCTTGTACCGGGGCCCAGTGAACCCCACGGCCTCATGGAGGAATGCGGCGATTATATTATGATCATGACTTTGATGCTCAATCAGAGAGACAAGCGATCCCTTTTTTTCGGGTACAGAAAATGGCGACATCAGAGAAACTTCAACAGTTTGAACAAGTTGCTCATACAGAGCATTGCCATCGATCCCAATAAGAAGGTCAACTACATTTTGACGAGCCAGTTCAAGCCGTCGACAACCGTCGAGCAGGCCAAGAGACAATTCTATGCCCATGTCAAAGAGTCCCCCTGGGTCAATTTGTTCAAGCTTCGATCCCTGTCGGACTACCGTGTCTGCATCAAGGACACCAACTACTACTTGATGGATGAGAGCATGCCCTTGAATCGGATACCTTTTTTGCTGAAGATCACCGCGACGATGCGCATGATGCCCATTTTGAAGTTCGTCAACACTACGGATCCTTCCCCGGCGGCGGCTGAGGGCGGAACCGAATCGACTCCGAGTCTCGTTGGGAGCTCGGGTGAGAAGGATCTCCGCGCCGTCAATCCCGGCGTTTTCTACGACTCTCTCTCTCTGATCGGCGACACGCGGTCATTTTTGAATGCGAACACGCAGGAAGTGACGGATTTCCGTCAGAATCAAGCCGCACATAGAATTCAGCTGATGTTGGACAAGAGGACTCTGCAAGCCGCCGGTCAGCTGCCGGCCACTATCTGGCCCGAGTACAGAGGATTCGGAGCGCCGTCTATCAAGCTCCCGACCAAGGTGACGCTGGATGTTTACTTGCTGTACGGTGACAATGAAAAGTACACCATTCAGGTTCTCCCAGACGCGACCATTGAATCGATTCATCAGATGATTTTCAGCTACGTGTACAGCCACGAAAGGCACCGGATGAGGAAGCGAATTACCAAGTTTATGAAGCGATTCATTGAAACAGACGGGAGCGATTCTTCCTCCGGCAGCAGTGACCAAGATTTAAACAATCACTTTCACGGCCGTTCTGGCAGTTCACATACGGTGGGCATAGGTGGTGGTGGTCTACCTCCTCTGAAAAGTAATAGTCATCACCACGTAGAAGCGGCGGACGATTCCGAACCGAACAAAAATTCTCCTTCTGAACGCGCCGCCGATTTGAATTCGAATTTGTTGAAGCACAAAACTCTGAATATTAATAATAATAATAGCCCACCTTTCCGAGATGACGCGACGGGCAGGATGACGGAATCGAATACGCCCGATCATGCACCAGATTCCGACCACGTCTACCCTGCTGCTGCAGATCAGCGATCGTCTGCTGCTGCAAATACAAGTCGAGCTGCTGGTGGTCGTTCGTCGGGATCGACGTTGAAAT
>CAXIEJ010000147.1:0-13545 GCA_964023215.1 Eledona agricola | reverse complement strand
CGAGCAGGCGGACTTTGCAAGCGGAATCCGCAAGTCGTAAGCAGTGAACCTCTCTCTCTTTCCTCGTATAGAAGAAAGAGATTTTCGGAAGGGTAAAAAAAATGAAAGTGCGCGCGCGCGCGCATTCTCTTCAGACGTTAGAGTTGGTCTCTATCGGTGGTCAGTACGCGGGAAGTCGGGAGGTGGACCATTCTGCGTCCGTAGGGTTTTGCCAAAATTTGGGGTTGGAGCGAGCGAGTGCGGTTGTCGGCATTGGAGGGAAGACAGAAGCCGACGACGGCGGTTGGGAAGTGTTGTTTATCATTGCTGCTACCACCACCACCTTTGGAGGTGGGGGGCGGCATGGCGGTGCGGAGGCGGGGGACGATGGCGGGAAGGGGGGATCGGAGGAACAGAGGGTAGATGGCGGTGATAGGAGAAGGTTCGAGGGGTTTGGAGATGGCGGGGAGAGCGGCCAAAAGGACGTGGAGAGGAAAGTGAGTAGAGAAGTTGCGCAGAGAATTGAGGACGGTATCCGTGAGGAAACGAAGCTGTCGTCGTTGGGGCGTGCTTGGTAAAGCTGAAAGAAGAGGAGGCGGTGAAGGGACAGACCGGTGGCCGCTGCTCGGAAAAAGTGACGAGCGTTGTCGCGTTCGGAAGAGATGATGATTGTTCCTTGACGATGGCAGTTGTTTCGGTGACAGTGGTCGTTGTGGTGATGGGAGCGAGAGCCGATTGATCGCCGCCGCTGGAGGTTGAGTCGTAGAGCAGCGCGTTGTTGTTGTCGCGAGTGGATCGGAGGTGGTTGTTGTTGGGACAGCGTTCGGCCAGAGAAGAAGAGGGGAAAACCATCCGGATGGAAGAGTAAAATCTCGGCTCGACACATTGACAGGATGGAAGATGCGGCGAGGTGGTTAGAGAAGGAGAGACCACGCGGATTTCTGGCGAGCAGTATTTTGAGTCGACGACGCATTGACAAGAAGATGGAGGATGAGAGCGAGCAGTGGATGCGAGTTTGGCGAATTTTGTTGTACCGTCGTTCGCTTCGGCTCGAACACGTCGTTTTCCGCTGTAGACGTGGTTGTTCTCCTTCTGGTCGAGCCAATCGTAGACGTAATCGAAGACGTAGGCGTGCCGCTCAAAGCACATGCGAAATAGGTTGCGGCAGTGCGCGTAGTTGGGCTCCTCGGCGAATTCGAGTCCTTTTGCGTACAACAAAAAACATTTGAATTCGTATGGAATGCCATCGGTGAGTACATCGATGCTGATTTTGGCCTTGAAGGTGCCTACTTGCTTCCGCCGCTTATTGGCGCTAAGCTTGAGGTTCTGCCATGGCAAGGATCCCTTGAGGAAGTAGATGAGCACGTAAGCCAGTGCCTCCAGGTCATCTCGGCGCGACAATTCAATGTTCAAATGCGAGTTGATCGATGCATATCGGTACGTTCCCTTGAAATTCCTGTCAGAGTTGAGCGGTATATGCGCTCCTTGCTTGTCCCGCCAAAAGTTGGACAGCCCAAAGTCTATCACGTAGACTCGGTTGATGTCGACGCCCGTCCCCATGACGAAATTGCCCGGCTTGACGTCTCCGTGCACGAACCCCAGCCGGTGGATCTCCTCCAAAATTGTCACCAACCTCTCGGCAAGCATCAAGACACACTTCAGCGAAAGCTTTCGGCGACACTTGTAGAACAAATCTGCCAACGATGAACCCATCAGGTCGAACACGGCGAACTTCGAGACGCCTCTGGTGCTGAACATGTGACATCTCGGACTCATCTTCGGTGCGCCACCTGTCAACATCAACGCACACAACGCGGTACGAACAGGAAAAACTCGCTTCAGCACACTCCTCTCTCGCGTGGGCGCGCGCGCCTCGGACGAAGAAGAACATCATATAGATATCGCGCAGTAGCACGTACAACTGGCATTCTGCTGTATGGTTCTGTAAAAGCCCACTTCTCTGTCCAAATAGCACTTCCCACTTCGGTTTTCCTGTCGGGTAGAGAGAGAGAGAGAGAGAAAAGATAAGTTGTGAGCGTTCGTGTCGTGGCAGCGCGCGCAAGCAGAGGACGGAGAGGGAAGGAAAAAAAAAAAAGAAGAAGAAGTTTGGCAGGGAAGAGAAGATATCTCGAACGTGTTTTCTTCTTCCATGCAACGCGTCCGACTGACGCGCTATTCGAATTGACCTCTCAATTTGCGCGCGCGCGCGAAGAGAACCAAGCGCTCACGTATCGACCTCTGTTCCGCTGATGTACATACGACCTTGATGGCAACTTCCTTGTGCTCCTGCAAATCGTAAGCTTGTAGAGGGGTGAGTAAAAGCACGCGCGCGCGCGAGACGAGGGAAGGGGCGTCCTCTATCGCCGTCCGCGTGTGTGCGCTCGGCAGCGGCGAGATCTGACGGCGTCTCGGTGACGTGTGTAGTATATATACACACACACACACACACGGAAAAAAGTGCGAGTACGCGCGTACCCTTGTAGATAGAGCCGAAGCCACCGCTTCCTATTTTGTCTTTGACCCTGAAGCGCGAGGCGAACTCGCGCTCGGAGAAGTGCTTCACGGCGCTCAGTCTTTGCTTGCCATTGGGCAGAAGTGTAGGCTCACGAGTCTCGCTAGATTCGATGTTACAAACCGAATCGGTCGTAGAGCACTCCATCGGTACGAGTAGCGTAGATAGAGGGAGTACCGGGAAGGCTGCGCGAGGGTCGAGCGCCGAATAACGAGATGGTTAGAGACGCGGTCGTAGTCAAGCTAAGAAGTGGTGTGTAGAAGAGAGAATGGAGAAAATAGAGAGTACTTTGTGTGTGCAATAGCTACGCGGCGTTTTTTGTCCTGTTTGCGGCAGCGACTTTCATCATCTCAGTGTACGTACACACAGAGCTGTCAAATGAGCTGCCGGGACACGCGCGGCGAGTTGCGATGTGCACGCACGCACTTGCGTGTTTTGACTTACGCGACGGAGGTCCCCCGCCAGGCGCGTATTATCTCCCCCGTGGAAAAGGGCAGTTGGCGCAACAACCGAGAGAGTCCCTTGACACGTGAGTATATATATATATAATATATATACGGCGAGAGAACTTTTTTTATCTCCCTCTCTCTCACAGCTACAACGACAGGGAAAAAAAAAAAAACTCAAATTTACAAAAACCGCGCGCATTCTCGCGCACGCACGTCAAACGTTGCTCTCTTCTCTGAGAGAGAGAGGTGACGTTCGTCGCGATTCGCCCGCGTCTCTCCCCAACTTGTGCGGAGATGCGCGCGCGCATTTACGGCACTATCGCCGAGCGGGAAAAAAAAAAAACAGTCTTGAACAATTTTTCTTACGCGTTTAGCTGCTGCTGCTGCTCTCGACAGAGAGAGTGCTTGAGAAAGACGGACAGACGAGAGGGATGTCACTAAACCATGAGATTGACGAGGCGGTTGATGGCGCCTTCGCGGTTACCGGCATCTCCACCATCAACGTAGTGTCTCAGCTTGCGGAGGAATCCACCACGAGGAGGACGAAGCGCGAATGGCCACATAAAGCGAGTGACTTCGCGGAAGTGAGGGCCGCAAGTGTATAACTGATAGATCAAATCTTCGATGCAAATAATGTCATGTTTTCCCAAATGTTCCTCGATCATTTCGTTGTTCGTGATCGGGATTCGCTGGTGCCTAATCGACGCATGTCCACGCTTGTACACCAACTCTCGGACGCACTTGAGGCTCGGGTACCCCCAGGCGACATAGGGCTCGATGATTCGAAGCATCTGAATGGTTGCCTTGTTTAGGCGAACAAACACGCCATTGTGTATCCGACGCAGGCGCAGCAGCTGGAGAGCCTTCCTGGGCTTGGGAGGCACATTCAGGATGCCTCGGATGCGCACCACAAAGGCAACTTTGGCCTCCGGTTCGATAAAAAACTCATTTTTTTGCATGGCATTCCTTCGAGAATAATTAAGCTCCTGTCTTCTCCTTCTGTACTCCTTCACATAGGACTCGGCTCGCTTGAAGACCAGCTGTTGCTGCTTCTTTTCATCACGCTTCGCGAGCGTTCGGGATGCGTGTGTCAGATTCTCATCTTTCGCTCGGAGAAAAAAAAAACTTTGAGCAGCGGACCTACAGGTTTCGGAGCGGCTACGTGGTGGCGTGCGCGATGTCGGTAAACGAGCTTCTTTTTCAGGGTTTCTGGTACTGGCCTAAGGAGAGAGGATTAGGCGTCTGTTTTTTTTTTTCGCGACGTTTGATTTTTTTTTTTTTTTCGCAATGAGCGATGATGCGTACTGAGGAGCCGAGGAATCTGCGGGTTGTGAGCTGTCGTCGGAACGTGGTGAGTGGATACCCGGTGCGACTGGCGAGTGATCGACCTAAACGTACCTGGAGGTGGTGGACATGGTTACAGTCGACTAAGAACGATCGCAGAATGAAAAAAAAATGAATACGCGTTAATAATTTTGGTCCCAAAAGAGACTCTCTTCTCTCTCTCTCTCGTGACTGTGGCCGTCCGCGCGGACCCACGGTTTCGGGCGAACACGCGCGTCGGGTGAGACTCGGGGCGAAAACGGAGGACGCCGGAATGATGTCTCTCTCGTCGTCGAGCGCAGTTGAGTGTGCGTGGCCAGCACCCGCCCTGCGCTCAACGACGTACCCGGGTGCGAGCAAGAAAGGGTGGGCAAACACACGTACTCGACCTCTGGGGAGCTAAGACAGAGATTTCCTAGCGATGATTTTAAAAGGCATTTCGAAATTTTTTATTGTACGGTGTTTTTTTTTTGCAGTCGCCTTGCAAACCTTTTTCAGTCAAATGCGTCCCGTGTCTCCTCCGTTGAGAGAGAGGATCGTCTCGCTCTCTGAAACAGAGAACTGCCCGAATGAGACTCGGGCATGTCCGGAGGAGCACAGAGAGGGCGGAAAAAAGTGGACACACACATACATATCGGATGAGAATTTGTTTTTTTTTCTCTCTCCTGTCACAATTTTGTGCTCGTGCAGAGAGAGACAGAGATATGAGCGAAGCTCACTCGCTGGGAATGCCGGTCGACGAGGCTGTTGCTGGTCGAAATGGAAACACCGAACCGAGCGAAATGTACAAAGTTGATGCAGAGTCGGCATGCCGAGGCGTTTCGAATCATCACCGAGAGGAGGAGGGATACTGCTACGTGCCGAAGAACGCCAAAAAGCTGATGGAGGTCTACACCGCGCGGCCCAGTCGCGGAAGGCCTATGACCTGGCGCCACTATCTCGAACCACCTGAACAAAAATTTGCCACACAAGACTACACAAAAACGCCCATCCCCAAAAAATCGAGGCGCTTGATGGCCAGACAGTGCGAGGGTCTGCTCATGCGTCGCCTGGAGCGCATCATGCGCTCGCCCTACGGCTCGGAGTATAGCACCGCGTTGAAAATCCTGACCATCAAAACTTGGGATCCAACCTTCAACATCACGTTGTACCCGCCGGTCATGGAGGGACTGCTGACCTGCTATGCGCGAATCAGAGAGCACCTCGGGCAGCAGATCCGACACGGCGATAACGGCGACGCCACGCTGTTCAACGAAGACGAGGGAGATGATCTGTCTTACCTCGTCAGAATTGCGGCCATCTTCAGGAATCTGTCACACGCGACCTACAACCGCAACATTTTGGCCACACATCCCGGCATCGTTTCCGTCATATGCGACCTGATTAGTCTGGAATGCGCGGCGGATCCACGCGCGTGCGAAGAGACCGCGGGCGACGCTTCGGGTCGCCACCTGGACGACAACGACGACGACTATTTGACGCGACAATTGCAAGAAATCCAATTCAGCCTTCTGGAAGTTCTTTCGTGCATTGCGCACACACTCATGCTAGGCTCGGCGGCAGACGCGGCTCAATCGAGCGGCGTGATCGCGATCGGCGATGCCAACTCGTCCATCATGAACAAGCTTTCGGACTTTGGCAAGCACATCGCGAGGTGTTTGCCGCGGCTGGTCGATCTTGCTCTGTCATCCACTGAAAGCACCCGAACTTGCTTCCTGGCCATCGAGACGCTCGCCAAACTCGCCCTCAACTCCAACTCGAGACCGCTGTGGCTGTCGGTCGACCACGAGAAGGTCGTCAACCTGATGCTGAAACTTCTTCAATACGCTCTGCGGGACGATCAACTTTCCGAGTGGGCTATCTTCGCGGCCTACCACATCTCCCTGAATGGCATGAACCTGCCCATGGCGCAGGCACTCTGCAAGAAAGATGTCGTCGAGTACTTGGTTCTGCTTTGTGACGCCCAACAATGGTCATCGCCAGAAAAAAGCTCGCCCGAATCCGCCTACCGACGGTACTCGATGGCCTTCAAGTCCGTTTCCATCCTTCAAAAGCTCGTCTCCCTCGTTCCCATTCGACACCGCTTGGCGAAGCACGAAAGCACGCTCGTTTCCATCTTCTCGTCCTCGAGCGAGGAGATCGCAAAACCTTTGAAGCACATCCTCGTTCAGTACTGACAACGACGACCATCGGATGACCCCCAAGAGCTGCTGCCACCATGGCCGAGGAGGAGGGACACGCGCAAATTCGGAAAAACCGCCAAACTTTTTTTTCTCAAAATCAAGTTTGAGACGCGCGCGTACTGCACACACATATGCACAACCGTTGCGCATGCCTGCGGAAAAAGTCTCGCTTCAAGCGGATCATCTCCGCCCCCTCTCGTCACAATCGTGTCCAACATCGGTGAGCGATGTCGCGCGCCCCAACATCAACCCATCGGGACTTGTCAACTTTTTCATCTTATGTCATCAACTCAAAGTAGCGTATACACACACACACACACACATACACACATGCCAACCTGTTATCAACGCGGCGTGCGCGAAGGAGGCGCTTCCAATGCGGTCGTGCTGCTGCCATTGAAACTCACCCCTCTACCTTCGCGCGCAGAAAACCAAGCGCACCGGCTGGGTGAGAAAGCACATAGTCGAACCCGAGAGCATAAGCGACCACATGTACATGATGTCCATTATGTTGTGGGTGGCCATCTCCGACTCACCGGATCTGGCCGGCGTGGACAAGACCAAGTGCATCAAGATGGCTTTGGTTCACGACATGGCGGAGGCCGTCGTCGGGGACCTCGCGCCGGAAGACAACGTTAGCAAGGCGGACAAGTACGAGTTAGAAAGCAACGCCATGCATATGTTCCTTCAGGACCACCTTCTTGGCGGGCAAAGCTGCGCCGCCAAGGAGTTCATCGCACTTTGGCAGGAGTACGAGGACTGCTCGACCGCCGAAGCCAAGTTGGTGAAGCAAATAGACAAACTGGAAATGGCATTACAGGCGTACATGTACGAGCGAGACCAAAATGCCAACTTGGAAGAGTTCTTGACGTCGGTGAAGGAGAAGCTGGACAATGAGATTTTCAAGTCTTGGCTGGAGCAGGTGTTCGAACTGAGGCGGGAAGCGCTGCGAGGCGAATCGAATCAGTGACTCGAACAAAAACGTCAAACTCGGCGCGTGAAATTTGTACCGTAAAAAAGTCGGCGATAGGCGCGTCTTGTTGGGGAAAAGCAGGCGGGGCCACGCCCGCTGCTGGACTCGCGCATCGGGGAGGAGAGAATTTAGCGGCAATCAACACGAACGAGTGAGTTGGCCTCAATCCAGAACCGGGCGGTGAACTGGCCAATTCTCGCTGTAAACGTCAAAGACCAACGGTGACCAATGCCAGCTGTCATGAATAGAGCCGTTAACCGTTCACCCTGGTGCGCACGTTTTGTGTGTACGCTGACTTTTTTCGGCCTGTTATATTTAATCATTTTCTCTCTCTCTCTCTTCGCGCGCGGTCTGAGCACAGGTCCGCGCGTGTGTCGAGTCGCTCGCGCTGATTTCGGCATCGTACGCAATGTCTGCTGTTGCGCAGAAGGGGAAAGAAGAGCGCGCGCGCGCGCGTTCCCCTCGATCTCGCTCAGAAAACGCCTTTGCAAAAAAGAAAAACAGGTCTTCGGCCCAGGCTGTGTGCTGCTTTCCGCGAAGAGCGATTTGCCGTCGGTTTTTTTTCCCTCTCACGAGTGCGTTCGCTCAGAGTTGCGCGCCAATAGTCGAAAAAAAATAATTATTGGCCAAATTTTTTTTTCGAGGTTATTTTTTCACACGGCCAGTCGACGTTTCAGCTTGCTTTTCCAGCTTGCGCCTGCTCTGCTGAAGTTTGACTTCTCAAAAGTCTGCATTTGACGGCCTTCTTTTTTCTCGGGAGTTGCGTGGCTCGTCTCGACGCCGTCGTGTACATCTCTCTCTTGGCTGTGCGTTTCTACCAACCAAATGGTCACCGGCCTTGCGCTGCTCGACTAGCGAATGCCAAGAATGATCGGGTTGTTTACGCGCAGTTTTCGCAACAGACAGACCGCCGAATATGCGAAACAGCTGCTGAAGTACCGTAAAATTTCACGCGCGAGAGAGAGAGTTATCATAGAGGAAAATCTCATTGACACACACAACTTCTTCTTCTTCTTTCAACTCTTCTCCAGATGGGGAAAAGGCGCAAGCATCTTGCTCGGTGTTTGTGGAGCTTCACTGGGAGGTACGCTGGGAGGCGCACGCGCCGTTCTGTCGCCATAGTAATAGTCATCACGTAACAACTTAACCTTGTGTCGTCGTTTTTAGCGGTGTCGAGCTACACCAATAGTCCACCCGACATCTTGCTCGCACACTGCGCTCGCTTTACAAGAGCGGCCTGTTGCGTACGATCGTCGTTTGCCCTCTCTATTGTTTGCTCGCCAACCATCTTCTCTTCTAAGCTTCTCATACGTTCGTGTTAAGGTCGGGTCGATCGCGTTCGACTACAAGTGGAGTTTCATGGGACTGGAACAGGGAACTGGCGAGTACGAGGTGATGCGAACCTCAGTCAACTTGAGAACCGGAGAGCGTCTGTTGCGACTTTGCAGAAGAATCGCACTACTTTTATCAAAATTGGACAGCACATCGCATCTCTGAACCACATCCTGCCAAAGGAGATCACCGCGTCCCTTTCCGTGTTGCAGGACAAGGCAGAGCCCAGGCCGTACGAAGACGTCTCGTTTGTTTTCCAACAGGAGTTGCAAAGGAGTCCAGAACAGATGTATGCTCTCTTTTCCCAGTGCTCCTCGCGTGCTATAGAAGAGAAAACTGCATCACTTTCTCTCCAAACTCGCTGCTCTATCCTCGACATCGCGAGAGGTGTGTGTGTGTGAAAGAGAGAGATCGCGCTCTCTCTCAATACTGACCCAAAAATTGGATTTTTTTTTTTTCAATCGCGCAGTTTCCAGCACTTTGAAAGGGACCCAATTGCATCGGCTTCCATCGCTCAAGTCCACAAAACGACCCTCTTCGACGGGACAATGTGCGCTGTAAAGGTGCAGTATCCGCATATTGAATACATGATAGCAGGAGACTTGTTCACGATCGGCGTGCTGGTCAAGCTGATGGCCGTGGTGTTTCCACTGTTTTCATTCACTTGGATGCTCCCGCAGTTGAATTACGTCTACGACGAGATTGGTATGGAAAAATGCGCGCGTGCGCCTCTCTCCTCTTCTGTCATCGTCTGATTTTTTTTTTTTAGACTTTTGCAAAGAAGCCAACAATTCCAGGCGAGCCAAAGCCAACTTTCGAGACCATCCCGACATCTATATTCCCAAGGTGTTCGATGAGTACTCGACCAAACGAATTCTGGTCATGGAATACATAGACGGCATCAAGGTCAATGACATCGATGCCCTGGATCAGAACCACTACGACAAGTCTGAAATCGTGTCGCTCGTCAACGAGAGCGTCAACGTGCAGATGTTCGAACACGGCTTCATACACGCGGACCCGCACCCCGGGAACTTGATGGTGCGCAAAGACGATAACAAGCTAGAGCTGGTCATCCTCGACCACGGACTCTACAAGGAAATTCCACGAAATGTTCGATTGGACTATTGCCATCTGGTCCTAGCTTTGTTGGCGGGAGACAAGGACGCTATGCAACACTGCGCCCGCCGACTGGGAGCCGGAGACCTGCACGAACTACTGGCTACCATGATGCTTTTGAGAGTCAAGTGCGTTTTTTTCGGCATTGCGCTCGTCTTCGTCGTTGCCTCTTCCGCAGCGGCATTGCTAACACGAATGTTGTTTCGCCACCATGCAGGTCTGATATAGGTTTTGGTGGGAAAAGGCTTAGTCAGAGCGACCTTAAAAAGCTGCGCGGAGTGTTTGGCAATTCCTTCAGTCATGTGTTCAAAGCCACCAATCAACTCCTCGAGTCCATTCCCAGGGAACTCTTGTATGCTTTCAAGGCTTCGAACCTGGCCAGATCGATCGCCTTCGATTTGGGTATTCCCCTGTCGGCCAAGTTTACAGACACCGTTCGGCATGCTCTAAGAGGAATTCAATCAGAATGTACGCGTGTCACATCCTTGTTTTCAACCACCACCTCCATGTGCGGCCTCCTTCACTCACCGTCCCCTCCTTCAATCCGTCTGCGTACCTGACCTCCTCTCTCTATACGCTGTGCCTTTCCAAAGATCCTCCCAATTTCAGATTCACGATCAAAAAGTGGTTCGAAATACTGCGTCTGAATCTGCTGATCTTTCGTGGAAACGTTTTCTTATGCGTCGCGAAATTGTTCCACCGTTCGGACTACACGCAGCTTTTCTGATCGCAGGCAGGCGTGGCTGCAACGCGAAGCCGACGTGCGTCGCATCCTAAATCTCAACAAAAATGGGCATCTATACACACACACACTTCCATCATATAAAAAATTTGAACCTATTTGTACCTTCTTCTTTTGACACGTGAGTGCGCGCGCGCCCGACGTCACAGTGAGCAGAGCTGCTCACATCATTGCGGTAAAACCCCTTCTATTTGCTCTGAAATGAAAGACGCTGTCATGAATTCTGGGCTCGGGCGTCACCAATGAGAGTCGATATCCGCGTTTCGTGCGGCATGTAAAACACAACGGCGCGACATTCGCAAACAGTTGTGTTTCTAAACAGGCACCAGACAACTGCAGGTGCTTTTTCAGCCAGAGCAGCTGAGGCAAAGATTACGCGCATGGTAAAACTAGATTAAAAAGTTCGACTCCTAGACTGACTGCGTGCGCGTGACACGTCGTTGACGTTTTTATTCGTGCAATTCGTCTCAATCGGTGCGCTTCTCTCTGAAAGCAGTTCAAAATCAAAGGCCCTTTTTCGCACCGTCGCGGCATATTCAATCTCATGATTGGACAAGCCGCTTGAGACTCTGACCATTTCCACTTCGGACTGACGTCAGAAAACAGACGAGAAACCACGCCAACATCTGTCAGCTCACAACGGATTTTTTTTCTTATTTGTCAAGCATCTCTCTCCCCCGAGAGAGCAAAGAAGCTCTGCCCTTCCTGTATTTACACTTCTTAAAACGGTAGTCGGCAGCTATGAATCGCACGGTCTTTCCATGGCGGGGCTCTGCGCATCTGAAATGAATACGTACCAATCATTCATCTCGAGCGTCTGTTTTGTCGACGGTACAAGATTCGGTACAACCAAACGACTGTATCACAACATGTGCCAAGATGATGCTAGGGCGATTGTGTCTATTTCCAACCGCCAAACGACTGCTTAGTTATATTTTTCAAAGCTCTGTAGCGCTGGATCTTATCATCTTCCAACACACACGCAATAAAGCGCAGACTACGCGCGCGTCATAAAACAACGCAGCTGAAAAAATCGAACACCATATGCGGCGCGGACACCAATTTATAAACCGTAAACTACCACCATTTTAAGCCAGAATACGCCAAATTTGTTATCGCGAATTCAACGTGTGCTTGTAGAGAGCAACATCGGATGCCAATTCCTACCAAATTCATCCAATTTCAAGAGATGACGTTGGGTCCAAACACAAAGAAGAATTAAAACGAATCACTTATTCTAACGGTTTAAAATTCGGTTCGTGCTTTTTTTTTCTACCGCCAAATACTGCGACGCGAGCCAGACCGGCCCTCTTGTCTATGTGACCAGCCGCGCCATTCGTGGTATTTTGGCGGTTGTGTTTTAAATGTGTGATTACTGGAAGGGGAGAGGCACACCGCGCATCAATTGCATGTTGCTAAACTTTTTTGAGAGCTTCAATATTCGGGTAGAGAGAGATGTCGGTGTCAAATGTGTTGTCATACTCAATATTGGGAGTGACAGCAGATAAAAACTTGAGGAAGATAAACAGATAGAGATCTATTCTGGGCTCCTTCCCCATTTGTTTCATGCTCTCGATAATCTTCTTCATAAGACTAGCATGTCTGCACGGATGAATGGAAGCGTAGGGCAGATCCAAGTGAGGATGCGGTTTGATTGTAACTGTTTGCCCTCGATGGTCTTCAGAGACGTCCTCATAAACTTGTTCTGGCTGCAAAGGCAACCCGTCTTTGTCGTAGCCGAAAAGCCAAACATGAGGTACTTGGTAGTATTGGTTATAGCAAATCGTAATTGTGTAGGTTCTGGTTTTTTGCGACTCGTCAACAGGAACAACCAAGTCCATGTCATCAAGTAAATTGTCCTCCCCAGTAAACACCTCGGCATCGACGACCTCTTCGTCCTCGTCAGTGGCATCATCTTCATCGTATGAGCTTTCTGCGGGCACGCCGACTTCCTCTTCCGGTGGCTCGTCGGGGACGAGTACGAGCCAGTTGTCTTCAACCACTGTAGGATTGAGATTTGCCTTAGGGGGAGGGTTGCATGTGACTGCAGTGCGTTTTTCGCAAAGAAGGGAAGGTATTTGCACGAGGTTCAAATGACAAAGTCGGTCATAGTTGGATTCACGAGAATTCGTCGTGATCAGCGAAAATAAAATTAATTATATTCAGCACGAAATTCTGACTTGCCGTATTGTGTAAAAAAACGTAGGCTTCCGGCGGCATGTGTAGAGGGGGGGAAATGGCGGGCGTACCACTAGACATTATCAAAAACTGCTTGTCAGCGGGCAAGTACTTGACGGTCCTACTAGGGTCGCATCCCGACCTGAAGTTGTTTCGTCATTTCTAAATATTCTAATTCTCACATTCTAATTTTACAAAACGCGTGACTTCATCCCGACTCCGTGTACGAGGCGAACGCATATGGTGGGCACGTACCAACTCCAACTACCGCACTTGTGGACCAATAAGTCACCAGCTATTACAAACTATCGCGTGGTGAGCACCTGCCTTCTCTCTCATTCGCGCATGGAAATCCGGCACCTTTGCGTGCGGTCTCGATACTACTCTGCACAGAGAGAGAGGGGGATTGGCTAAATCCAAGATAACGTACTTCTTCGGGAGTCAATCTTCCACTTGTCAGAAAAGTAGAGGTACTCGAAGTTTTGGAAACCGTGTTGCTAGCTCTGATAAATGTATCATGTAGGCGTTCTTTCAAGCTTAAATTGCTCATTCCAACGAAGGGTAATTTAAACTGACTGTTCCGTGAGCAATCTGTGGCTGCTGATCTGAAATCTACTACAGAGCCAACTCAGTAGCAGAGGCCCGAAGTATCTGAGCATATGGGAACAACTTGTGACACAAAAGGCTTTATTCGTACAAAATTCGACAAGATTTAAATCTTGGTACAAAAATAAGTTAAACTGTTCAAGGAACAC
>CAXIEJ010000146.1:69587-119129 GCA_964023215.1 Eledona agricola | reverse complement strand
TCATAGTCTTCATGCAAAAATCCTGACGGTGCATGTTGGCAATTTCCAAACCCCATAACATGTACATCTGCAGACTTGCGGTACGAAGTACGGGCGTTTCTTGAGATTCTTCGGTTCCTCTCCTCTCCATGATGGACCAATAAAAATCTGCGAGCTGGTTCACCGCCTTTATCATATCTCTGAGGCATTGACGCTGAACAAAATCACATAAATAAGCCATGTCCGCCGGAAAGTATGTCAAGGTTTGTGTGTTCTTTGTACGTGCGCACAAAAAAAAAAAACGTACCAATTCTTCGTGCGCCTCGACGAACTCCTCATACGCCTTGCTGCTGTCTAACTCGTATTTGAGTTCAACCGAATCCCGTATTTTCATGTTATCTTTGAGTACACCCCAGTTTTTTTGACTTTTCGTGCGGCTGTGATGCGCGCGCGAACGAAACAAAGTCAGGTCTCACCCAAATTCGACAAGTCTCTCTTGTCCATGACGCACGCACACAGATCCAACAAGAAAACCCAGATTTAAAGACCGTACCGCGCTTTCGAAGAACTAAGCCTGCCGATATAAATTGAACCGGATGAGGAAGCATTTTTCCATCTGTAACAACTACAAAATATTTTCTTAAAGCAAGTTTGGACCTCTTCTCTATAGATAACGTCTTGTAAACAATACTCTGGCGTCTCCAATTCATAGCCAGGCAGCATTAAAAATACCTTGCAGATCCATGTCAGAGAAAGAAAAAAAAAGAACAAAATTCATCCGCGTCATACGAGAGAGTTTTGTATAGGGATCAAATAAAAACAAATATGGGCCCATTTTTTTGTGCAAAACATTATTTTTCACAAGCCGCATTCTTCATTCTCTTCCTCCGCTGTCTTCAGCCTTTACTTTTTCTTGCAAATGGATGAAGAGAAAAGGGGATCTAAATCAACCTTACCCATGCAACAACCGCCTAAAAAACCGCCAGACACAAAAAAGAAAGTAGCGGTTAAAAATGGTAAAATGCGTAAGTCTACTAGTTTGTTGCTTTCTGATCGAGAGGACGAGCTGCTTGATTCTTCGCATTCCTTCGACAGGGAGAATCAAGAAAATGATGGCATGGCAGAAGAGACTGCTTTTTATCAAAGAAAACTTGATAGAGCACTTTCAGAATTCGATGCTGCAGGTACCTATTTTTTGACCCGTTATTATATCCGTTGAGAGCCAAGTCAACTGAGTAGTTGTACCCAGTTGAATTTCGGTGCCAGCAGATCAGACAAGACGGAGATTTGATGAAGTTTACGATTGGGCAGGTACGCACGTCAAGTCATGCATGTTTACCAGAACAGAAGAGGGCACTGCTTCTTGTCGAAGTCGTGCACTTTTGCAACAAAAACGGCATAACACAAATTAACTTTTTTTTCAGACGATGGATTTGTGGAAATTACAACTTCCACCACTTGTCCTCAAAATGCCCCTGTCGGAATTTGTCGGGATCTACGGTGGGAACATGGCTACAGCGATCGAGGCCTACGCCAAAGCCAATATCAAGGTGCCTGCTTCGTCCGCTGGGAATTACCACGTGACAGATCATCATCCATGATGTGTTTTACGGTGAACTGTTGTTTTTGATCGCATGACGATCATTCGAGTTGACGTGGCGCGTATTGGTTCATGGGCATGCAGTTGGAGAGAAGGTGCGGGGGTTCGAGAAGAAGGTCATTTTGTGACACATAACTGCGCGCGCGTGTACGACGTGGTTACGCGTACAAAAAAAAAGAGTACGTATAAAGATCGAGACCAAAAACCCTGAAGACGCGCGCGCGCGTTGCCACCATCTTCTCAATCTTACGAGAAAGAAGAGATGCATCCGGAGTTTGAAAGTCCGGATGTCGCGCAACAAAGTCCCTCACTCGTGCGGCGTACAAAAGCGCGTTTGTGTGCTTAGACACAAAAAGAGAGCCGTTTTAATAACCGCCCAAAAGCGGTTGTGTTTTTTTTTTATTGAAGCGAAAGATAACGCGTACAAATAAAGCCACAGGGGACGAGGTGAGATGGCGCCTCTCCGTCGGTGGGAAGCATGTCTAAAGAAAGGGCGCTTGTTGTGCGATGGTGTTTAATAGGGGTGTGATGGGTCGAGAGTGCGTGGTGCGCCACACACACGAATTTAGCTGACCGTTTTTATGTCAACGCAGTTTGCGAAGAATTCTGGAGAATCGAAGCGTTGCCAAAGAGAGAATAAAATGTAGGGTTTGGTTCGGACGGGTAGTTCCATATGGAATCGGTAGACGGGCTGCGAGTTGTAGCATTCGTACTTGATCATGCTCGCGTCCGTAAAGACCTGCGACGACTCTTTTTGAAATGGACTGTTGTAGAGCGAAGGCGTGGATTGTCCGCCCCGAATGTCCAGAAGCGTCAAGTCGGCCCAAGTCAGTGCCTTGTTATAGTCATAGTCTTCCTTGGTGACGTAGAATAGCCAGAGGCTGTCGTGGTGGGGTGCCGTCGCGCAGTGGTCGACACTGATTGACAGTCGCTTCGGGGAAGAAGGACCGACTCGGAGTGGATGGACGGTCCATTGGTCGCTGGCGATCGACAGTCCTGATTTGTCTTTGGTTCCGCCCAAGCCAGTCGCGCCAGAGGAGCAGAGAAGTCCGTCCGGGATGACCCTCTTGTGCGCCGAGATGCTGTACCTCGCCTCCACGCTCAAGTCCGGCAGGTTGTTGTTGACTTCTTGCTTGGTGTCGAACATTTCCACGGCAATGTCGATGCCGCTTCGATCGGAGACCAATTGCAGCGCAGTTCGGCACGTCAAGTCCGGCATGTTTGCGATTGAGAATGTGCTGTAGTGGTCGAACAGGGCGCACAGCGCCTGCCTGGCCTTTGGGTAGAACGAAAACGCGTGTCCGTGCACATCGGTCGGCAGTGACATCGCCGCCAGGAGTGAGACCACCATCAGCAGCGGAAGGTAGTGATTCATTTTTCTCGACTGTGTTATCAAGTGGTCGTCAGCAGATGCGTGTGTGTGTCCGTGTCCACAGACGAAAGCAATATAGAAAAGAATTTTCGCGCTCGCCGACGCGTCATCCGAAGCAGCAGCGGCAACAGCGCAGTAGTTATAACACTGTTTTTGGAAATTCGTGCGCGCTATGTTGTTTTTATTTCTCCCCCCCTCATCGAGGGGGAAGTGTGTCGATGCCGCTGCTCTTTGTTGAAGGCGTGTCCGCCGCTGCTCGCAACTGTCCGGAACTGCGAAGTTTGAGTTCGAGCGCGAATGTTTGAAGTGGTGGTGGTAATAAACTTCAAATCCGAGTGCGTGTGAAACGTCCTCCTCTATCTGGGAGACAAGAAAGGAAAGCGCGCGCGCGCGTGTGTGTGAATATTCCAGTTGCTTGCACACTCTCTTTTCGACCGCGGTTTTTTGCCTCTCTCTCGCTCGATTCGAGATGCGCGCGTGCGGCACCTCGAGCGGGGACCGCGGTTCTAGAGAGAGTAGGCGGAGCGAAGTGCGGAAATGAATCCGTTAAGGGAAAAGCACACCAAAGAGGGTGTTTGTGTTTTTATTGGTAGGATGGGAAAAAGAAAAGCTGTTCTATGGCATTGGGAGCAAAGCGGCCTCGATGAGCGCGGTTTAGATTCTCTTTTTTTCGAGAAAACGGAGAGAGAGTCGCGCCGAGTAGAGTTCGTCGTGTGTGCGTCTTGTTTTTTTTTTTTCGCGAGCGTTGTGATGATGATGACGATGATGATTGTGGGAGGAGATATGGACGGCGACGACAGAGTTGAGCGTTCATCGTTTGCCATTGGAGGTTGAGCGTTCATCGTTTGCCATTGGAGGAGTGGTTACCGAAGTTGAGGATAGGTCTTCGAGTGGACGCGGAGTGGTTGTTGCGTTGGAGTGGCAGCGTGAGGAGTTGAAAAGGGTCAAAGTCCGGAACGCCCTGAGTGGAAAGAAGCATGTGTTGTTGTGGGCAGTTTTTGGTGGTGGTTGTTTGAGGAGGGATAGCAGCGGTGAGGGGCAGAGCGTCGGGAGAGGGTTTTTTGACGGGAAGGGCGCGTTCAGATGGGGGTGTGGCCTTGATGGCGGCCCGTTCGCTGGCGGCAGGTTTGGGTCGAGCGTCGGCAGGAGAAGTGTGTTTTTTGTTGGGAGCGACGACCGGAGATGAATAGGGTCGTTTTTTTTGCCGTCTTGGAAGTGGACGGGCGTCTTCTATAAAAAGCCAATCGGGGAGTTTGCCGCGTTTGATGCAATCGACGATGACGTCGGCGTCCCAGAGCGTGCGGTTACGGTCGGGCCGCTTGTCGGCGATGTGAAGATTGAATTCCTGAACGGCGGCGTTGAGGTTGATGGGCGTCGGTGGTTGTTTTTGGTCACCTTGAGCGGTGGAATTGCCGGGTAGAGTCGCTTGAACGTCCAATCCCACAAAAAACGAAGAAATAAATTGCCATTTTGAATCGCTCGGGGCAGGCTTCACGTAGTGTTTGGGGTATGGATGAGCCACGAGAACGTGAGCATTCTTCTCGAGTGAAGAGACCAAAACCCGCAGTCTGGACTCTACGAATCCGAGCCAGCTCCTCAGAGTGTCCTCTTTATTGGCCATACACGCTATTTCTAAATAAATTTTGTACATGCCAAAAAAATACGAAGGTTCAAATAAGAGTTTCCAGGACTTTTTCGACGTGAAGATCTCCTCGGTGAGCTTGGCGCCGCGCCTGAACTCGGCGGAGATGATGCGCAGCGTCGACCGGCCGACGTTGTTCGCCGAATTCTGAGCCGGATAGGCCGGCGTGATCACGTACATGTTCGCCTTTCGGCTCATCGGACGATTGTCACTCGCGGCATTCCATACCATCTTTGCATAGCGACCGCCCTCACGCGTGGGCGTCAACTCAACCGGGTGGTCATAGTCCCATTGATACTGCGAATAGAGGTGAAAGAAACGAGAAATGATCACCGACGGCCCCGCGTTCGGATACCATTGACAAACTCGTGCTGTCAATAATGCCCACGAAACGCCACCGAGGAAACCCAACACATTGCTATACACGTTTCTGGTCTTCGCCCATTGCTTGATGCAGCGCAGTGCGAGTCGGAACGTCAAATGGTTCGGTACGAGATTCAATATCTGATCTGTCACTCTTCGACCATTGATCGATCGAACGCTCAAATCATCATCTACAAGCTCCAAAATCTTATCATCCATCAAGTTGAGCGTCGCCGGAATCACCGCCTGCTGTAGCTTCGAAAAGAGCAAATCCAGACAAATCCCATAGAACGATAAGTTGATGACCGGCACGTACGCCTCCGGTGCGCACGTCAACTCAGTCACCTCGCTGTGACTCTTCAACAATTCGAAAAAGTCTTTGAAAAAATCCTCTCTTGACAGGTGCTCTGAGCAGAGCACCAATGTGTCAATGTCACCTCCGGGCGAGTTCACGTCAAGTCGAAAAGATCCAAATGTGAAAATCTGAGCGCCCGTCGATGGCGAATAATTCTCTAGCAAGTCCTTTTTTCGTGTCGTTCGTGACGTTTTTTTTTTATAGATGATTTCCGTACAACGAGACGGTTCATGCCACACGCACAAATATTAACAGATAAATTAGAATTGTGTTTTTGCCGGGAAAACTAATAAAACAAACACAGATCGAGATTTGTACGCGCGCCTTACCTTTTTCTCGTATACGCCTCTCACCCATTCTTCTACCAGCAACGCCAACTGTCCCAAGATATCCTTTCTCTTACTCACCTCCATCTCTGTCTCGAACTGTCTGTACTCGTTCCTCAGCAAGTGCTCGAGCTCATTCGATAGCGCAATGTCCTCCTCCGTCGGCATGTCGGTCGACAGCGGCTTCGACCCTTTCCAACATCGGTGCTCATGATTATCCATCTGGTTCGGGTTCAAATGCGCGCGCATCTATGTGTCAATCATACGAAATGCGTGCACGCGAAAAAAAAAATGGGTACAAAAACCAAGTATGTCTCTTCTGGGCGCACTTTCGCCCGCAGCAGATGAGACGGAACGCGTCCGGCACGCACCTGATGTGTTGCGCGCGCCACCGGTCGAGATGGAATGACGCCAATTCACTTGGAAACTGGATATGCTCTCCGTGACAGGGGGGAAAAAAAACTGTCAAACGCACGCTTGATGCCAAACTTCCGCGTGCTGTAGTGTGCCGAACACCCTCCGGTTAACACGTAAACGGCAACGCACGCAGCATCCACCGAAGAGCACGTAAAATCGGGTACGCGCCAATATACACCCTGCACGCGCAAATGTGACACAATAAAAAGAATAAATAAAATACCGCACAAAACAATGTTCGTTTTTATCAAAAAGAAAAAAAAAAAATAGCCAGTATTACACAGAGCCGTTCGTCCTCGACGATGACATCTCCACTGTCCGAGGCACAAAAGGTTCGCCACCCCGGCTCCATCTGTCTTTCCCACTCCCATCCCTGAGGAGGACGCCCAGAATTCTCCGCTGCACGACACTTTCCAGCATCCTCCCAACCCCAACGCGCCCTTCACCGCGCCCTGACTCCCTCTCTCCCTCTCGCTTCAGTCTCTTATCAATCTGCAAATCCGGTGCGAAGAATGCCACAGCAAAAAGCAACAATTCAGGGCGCAGTACAATCTCCTGCTCAACGACAAAGCCGAGGCGGAAGGCGCCACGCACTACCTCAGGGGACAAAAAGAGGACACGCCTGTTTTCCGCGCAGTTGGTAGATGGTGCGTAGCGCGTGGCAACCTTCCTTCCGCGTTGCGACCGACCGACCTATCCACACTTTCTCCGCAAACTTTTTTTTTTTTGCTTCTAAAAGTGCAATTTCTTCCCCCATCGCGCGCGGACCAACCATCCAAACTGACGCCACATTCGCACGTCACCAGCTTCATAAAGCGTACCATGAGCGAGTCGCTGAGCGCCCTGGAAGACGGAATCAAGCTGCTGACAATGGACATCGAATCAGCCAAAAAAGCCGCCAGCTCCGCCGACGTCCAGTTCAACTCAGCCTACGACAATCTCATGAGCTGTGTCAAGAGCAACTTTAGCGTCCCGCACGTTCACAAAGCCGAGGGCGACTAAAGCACACTTTTTTTTTCGTGCTTGCAGCAAAAAAAAAAAAAAAACAAAAAACCCGGTAAAGTGCATCGATGCACACACAAAAAAAAGTTTCACTTGGCATATGTGTATATCGCGCGCGCACGCGTGCAAACATATCAAACGGTTTTTCGCTGTTTTTTCTTCCTTCGCGCGGCTTTATCGGAGAGAGATACGCGCATCGTGTCTCCGCCCGGGCAACAACAACGCCTCGTCGCAAAGAGAGAGTCAAAATCCGTCCTGCATCCAAGTGGCGCGCGTGATCCTTCTCGATAGATAGCTCTCTTGTGGTTGCTTGCGCGCGCGCGATCTCTAATGGAGAAGCGTCAAAAAAAAAAGCGCCAATTTTTCTTTTTTACGAAAGAGATTTCTTGCACACCCAAAAAGAGTCGTTACTCGAACGTCGCGACGAGTTTCGATCTTGCGCACGTATCCCCCGCTTGAAGAAGGCGCGACACGTCGCCAAAAAGCATACCCGCATTTCTTTTCTTTCGGACGAAGGTTGTTTTGCCGGCGCGTTGCCGAATATATCGCGTCTCAGCGGCCGCCTTCTTTTTCGAGGAAGTGTGTGTGTGTACACACACACACACACAAACGAGAGACGGTCTCTACGGAGACTTTTTTTTTTTCCTCGTTCGTACGCGGCACAGAGAGAGAGTGATTCAGCTGTTCGATCAAGAGCTCAGGATGATGGGGCGACGGTTGTCCTGGTCCCGGAGAGTCGCGGGGCAGTCGCTAGAGATCGCTTCGCAGCGGCAAATGGGACAGGAGTTTTTGCGTATCAGCCAGTCTGTGAGACACTGTATGTGAAAGACGTGTTTGCAGGGTATGTCGTAGACCATATCGTCGACGTTCAGGGGCGACATGCAGACCGAGCAGTCTGGGCTTTCATCGCAGGTGATCAGACAGACGGAGACGAACGCCAGCGTGGAAATTTGGGACATGGTCAGGCCGGATTGAGCGGTCGCTTCGGTTGTTTCTTCCAAGTGAATGACGCCATTGGTGTTCAGAGCGTAGATAAGAGGTCTCAGTCGGTTCTGATAGGCTTGTATTTCGTCGGACGCGGGTTGGTGGTCGTGACGATGAACAGATGGAGGAGAAAGACGCTGGATGTGCGCAGCGGAGAGGAGTTCGCTATTTCGTCCGACTCGATTTTGCATTTCCTGTATTTGTAATGTTCGCGCATATTGTCGGAATGGCGAAATTTCGACTGTTTCCGACGACGACGGAAAGGGCAGCGGCGGTGGCGGCATATGGAGGCCGCTGCTGCGATTCGAGTAGACCCGTTGTCCCCGACGTTGCTGAGAGGACGAATTGTATCGAGCAGCGGTGCCGACCTCAGCGTGGCGAGGTGTCGATGGACGCTGCTGCTGACGTGATTCTTGTTGACTGCTACTGCTGCTCATCGGGAGTGCCGTGAGAAGTGAAGGCGCTCGAATGGGCGCGGTTAGTGTCGCGGGACTGCTCGGTGCGCGAGAAGTCGAATTATTGGAAGAAGATCGCTTTATTGACGACGTGAGTTCGTCGTGATTGACGACGTGTTGCTCGACCGTCGTCGTCGTTAATGTGACAGGTCCTCCTTCGTTTGTGCTTTCGCTGTTATTTTCGCTACTGTGTCGACGATTCTGGATGAGGACGTCTTGGTTACCACCAACGTAGGCGCCACTCGCTCCGCGATTGGGAGATGGTGGTTTACTATGCAAAAGCCCGCGGTGAAAGCTTCCGCACCCCCACGGTCTTCTGGTTGTGGTGAGAAGGGAAGATGATGACGCGCGGTCACAACTTCTTCTTCCTTCAACTTCTCCTTCGTCGCGTTCAAGTAGTACTTGAACAACAACGGCGTCGTTTTTCGTATCGTCTGGATGCTGAAGTGTGACGGCTGGTGTGGACAAGTTATTGTTATTCAACCCACTACTGCTATTCATCGACGACACTGACCGCTTTTTTGGTTCAAATTCGCTGTCTTGACTTTTTCCATTTCGGTACATCTTTCTCGTACGACCACCGAATTGTGCATCTTCCGCTTCAACCATGACGCCCAGACTCCCTTCCGAACAACACACCCACTCATCTCGCGCGCTCGAGCCGGGACTCGTCAACACTTCAATAGCTTCCGAATGACTGCTACTACCATCTCGCTGCCGCTGCTGCTGCTGCGGCTCATCAACGCTCCCTTCCGCCGCATCTCGATCACGTGTCAAGGCAACTGGCTGGTGGTCTAAATGCCTTTGAACGAGCTCGCCGGGTAAAATGGGCAAGAGTTGAGTCGGTGTTGATGAGTGCGCACCAGCATCCGACGCCACGGTCGATTGGGCCGCGGCAATCGAAGGACAGTCTTCCATGCGCATCGCCCTCGGCCTCTCAGACGAGGACGTCGTCTGTAGTAGTGTGACGGGCAAACTTGTACCGGAGCCGTTGTCGTTCATACACAAATTCTAAAAAAGAAAAAAAAATAAGCTCGAGGGAGTCCCCGTCTGTGTGTGTGTGTCTCTCTCTCTCGCTGGTAAGATATAGAGTGGTCCGATGAGATGATTCACGCATGAGTCTGCTGGTCTCACATTCAATCGAGACCGACGCTGGGCACAACTGACAAAAAAATAAATTGGCAAAAAGCGGAACACAAAAAAAAAACACAAAAAAAGGCGAAAAGGGGCGCGCGTTTGAGACTGTGTGTATTGGATGATTAAAATGGACACACGTACATGGCGCGCATCCTTCACGCCCAGAGTGAGTGTTGCTATTGCCTCTGGATCGTTCGAGACGTCGTGCGCGTGCGCGCGCGTGGAGGGCGAGCGAAAAGCCTGCGCCGGGCGTGAGTGCGAATTCGCGATGTGTGGTGATGGCACAGTGTCGTGTGTGTGTGTGTGTCACGCGAGAGGGAACGACGAAATTAACGTAGAAGGGCGCACCGCCGAACGCCGATCACGTCACTGGCTCAAAAAATAGAGAGAGAACAGCTCTGGCACGGTGTGTGTGTGTATTGTACACGGGATATACGCATCCTAAGGTCTTAGGTGCCGAGACCGGCTTACTTACGCGGGATGGTGATGCGCGTGCTCTGCTGCAGTATCTGCTGCAGTATCTGCTGCAGTAACTGTTACAGTATCTGTCTGTTGCAGTATCTGTTGCAGGATGGTGATGCGCGTGCTCTGCTGCAGTATCTGTCTGTTGCAGTATCTGTTGCAGCAGCAGAGAGGAAAATGGGGAAGACCTGAATATCCGTGTGTGTGTGTGTGATGAGAGAGAGACCATAGAATTTACCTGGAATCGCGAACCGGTGTGACGGCGTCGCGTCTCGGAGCCGACATCCGCGCGTGGTTTGTGTCCTCTCTATGCATACGGAAAATATATATATATATATATATCTATGAGAGAGATGAGGGTAAAAGAGGGTCACTCTGAGGAAAAAAAAAAGATGATTTTCATTTTGATTTTATTAATTTTCATTCATACCCTTGCTGGTCTTGTTGTCTATAGCTCTCTACTCCCTTACCATGAACATTGAAGTATTTTGGGGTGCGTGCTCAACCGTCTTACTTTGTTGTTAGGATACCGGGGCCGATCGGTGACAAACGAGAGATAGATCGGAACAATTTTTCTCGGCGGACAAATTCACCCGTCGAACGCGCGTACATAGATCTCGGATATTATTATATTATACACTTTTTGCGAACGGGTGTTTTTTTTTTCACCCGTCTCTCCCGCAAAGCAGCCTCATCTCACCATGTCTCTCCTTCTCTCCAACAACCGTCTAGGTCGCGCCATCAGCCAGGATCAGCCGTTAACCTTCAGGACCGATGCCGGAATCTTGCACATCAATCAGGTCGCTCTCAGTGGACCGTGCGCTGGAACAACTACGCTGAGTGTGGAATCGAACTATCTGCCTTATGAAGGCACCGATGAGGAGGAACAACCGGACGAAAGCGAAGCTCAGACTGACTGCAAAACCGAAACGCTCGCCGTCTGTCATTTGACTTGGGGACGCAAGGAATTCACCCCTCTGAAGCTGTACTTCGGCCCGTTGGAGACTGTCGTCTTCAGCGTCAAGGGTGCCGGTATCATGCACATCACCGGGCGATACAAGGCCGAAGATGATGAGGAAGAATTGTCTTTCGAAAGCGACGAATGCTATTCTGACGTTTCGGAAGAAAGCGACTCTGCCGATACTCGTGACGTTGAGATGGAGGACGTCAGTGAAGACGACGTGTACACGCAAGCTCCCCTCGTTACTGCGACCAAGAAGAAAGACACCAACGGGTACAAAAAGAACGAGAAGGCTCGCTCTACATACGACAACACGTACCAAAATGCCAAGAAACCCAAGGGTAATGAGAACAACAAGCCCAATGATCAACACCGCAACGACAAGAATAAGAAACCCCACGGTGGCAACAAGGGTAACAAATTCAACAAGTCCTAATCCAAAGGCCCCCCGGACATCTCCCGTCTTACCCAAATCCAGTGCACTGTAACGTTTAGTAAGGTTTTCTTATTCTCGAATCAAGCCCGTTTGATTTTCGCTAGAGATGTGCTCCTTTTTCTCTATATCATCGAACTGGTATTATTTGTAACGGCAAATTCAAAGCTTGATTCCAAATTTGGTAATTTTTTTTTAATTATTCCGAATTGCCGGATTGTGTGATATTTTACTTCTGAATTGACATATTATTGTTATTATTCCGAATTGCCGAATTGTGTGATATTTTACTTCTGAATTGACATTTTATTATTATTATATTCCGAATTACCGAATTGTGTGATACTTCTTCTGAATTGACATTTTGTTTTCATTTTTCGAATTACCGAATTGTGTGATATTTACTTCTTCTGAATTGACATTTTGTTTTCATTTTTCGAAGTACCGAATTGTGATATTTTTATTTCTCCCCTGTTCTGATCAAATCTTCTATCGTCATACCCGGATTCTCCCTCAATACCGCGTGAACAGCATCTACCCACGCAGCTCCTACGCGTTTCTTGGAGAGTGGACGCGGTGAATTGGTGTTTTTATCACGGCGACCATGCGAAAAAACGTCATTCGATCGATCGCGACTGTCTGTGTTCCACTGGGTCATCTTCTTAGTGCTGCTTGGACGTTGGCATGTGAGTTCGACCGGGCTGCCATCGGGGAGGAGGTACATTGAACTTGAATAATCACTCTCAAACAAACCCCTGTTATTGTCAACAATGGGCGCGGTGGCAGTTTCAGCACACTGGTTCACCACCAATTCCTTTAAAAAATCAGCCAAATTGGCATTTTGATCCTTTAGCACTCGGTTCAAATAGCCCCAGTCCTCGAGCTTGGATTGGAGTTGCGATGCTGTCAAAAAAAAACTCTCGGCTCGAAAAAGTTCGAAATTGGAATTGAATGTGATTTTTTTGCCGCGCCTCGAATAGGAGATCTTGTCGGAACTTGATCTCTGCAAGTTTTTTCCCCCATGATATTCTAGCCGGTGACGTCTCCAAAAGTCGACGACTCGTCGCCGGTGCTCATCTGAGGCAAAGTGTTTCCAAAATTTAGACCTGTCATGTAGCAGTCACAAACAAACAGTAAAGGATTAGAGGAAGTTGTCCAAGTTATGTAAAGTGATCAAGATCTGATCAAGATCTCACACGCATTGTGTAGTAGCACGTTGTGTTACAGCACAACAGACGTTCGAAAGTGCTTATTTGCGCGCGTACAATGGCAATTTTGAGACATCTTCAAGCAATGCGCTATTGGCGAATGTTCTTCCGAACAGAGGAGGACTAAGCTCCACATCCCACTGACAGAATTCACAATCGAAGGCTGCACGTTGCCGCAGTTGCTTGGGAAAGTAATTTTGGTAGTTTGAAGCAATTTTCAATAATTGTTTGTCATCACGGCAAATTGTGTGGCGCATCATTTCTTTATCTGGAGCATCCACGCCGACGTATGAATTCTCCGGCATTTTAATAAGACCTTCGAACGATGAAGGTCTATGCCATGACAAAAGAGGCTTCAAAGAGGCAAACCAAGGTTCGAGCAAATTTTGTAAAAACCATCCGTGTTTGTCAGAGTAATGGTGTTTTTTCCAACCAGATGCTCCACCCTCGACGTTTCGGTTGCAGATAGGACAGAAATTGTACTCCCGGCTAAAGAGACCAGCGGGCGAGTTGCCATCACAATAGTGTTCTTCTTCAAGTGCAATAATAACATCTTCGGCCTTCATTCTGCTTCTTGTCTCAAACATATCCGCTGCGGCATAGAGAACGCGCTTGTACCAACTTCATGCTATCCCAATTAGTCCTATACAGAAAGCTACCGACCGCGGCCGGAAGTTATCTGAAAAAAACATTGCCGTTGACAAAAAAAAAATATCGTGTTGTTGACTTTGGAACGCGAGAAGCTCGTTGGAAAGGAAATAATTTTTTTTTTAAAGTTTGAATAACGGAGCTTTGATTCAGTTCATTATTTATTATATAATGAAGTAGTAACTATATTACGACGTGCTGCAGTACACAAGGCTTACATGCTACTTGTTCTACACAAAATCCCACTTCACACACTTTCTTGTTTATTACGTCGTGGTTTTCTGCCCTGCTTCTTCCCCCCGCCCACTGGCCATCATGTTTTCCCTATTCGGGAAATCGAGTAAGGCAGTCAAAGTCCCTGACATGGTAAAATCAGTGAAGGGTGCACTGTCTTCGCTTGAAAGGGATTCAAAAGCGGGCGACAAGGTACCACACACGAGATACATACACACTCCCTGCATTTTATTTGCTGCTGCCATCGTCATCGAGAGAGAGAAGGGGCGCAGTGGAGATGCATTTTTGCTTTGCCCATTACTCTCGGCTTTTCGCCAGCGTACTCAATAACGCATATGCTTTCAAGGCTACTGATGAAATAGCAAAAAGCTTGGTATTAATGAAAAACGTATTTTACGGTGATGGTTCTGAGGCAGGTGCGTGTCACGTCGGGGAGATGTCTCTCTACGTGCGGGATGCTCTCTGCATCTTCTCTCAGCGGCAGAGAGGTGGAATTTTATTGGCGATTTGCGCCGTGTTTGCTCGCGCTTATGCGAGAGATTAATCGTCTCTTTTTTTTTCTCGATGTGCATGCAGGGCCCAACGCAGAGCGTGTTGCTCAGTTGTCCAACGAAATTTATAGCAACCAGCTTCTCCCCGGTCTCCTTACTCACATGGCAAAATTAGACTTTGAAGTACGCGACGGTTTTTTTTTCCTGCACAAATTAGATTTTATTTCTGAACTGTGTGTGTTTCAGGGAGATGATTGTGTTAACCGAAAAGTTATCGTGTGTGTGTGTGATAGGCGAAAAAAGACATGGCAACTGTCTTCAACGTATTATTGAGAAGGCGAGTCGACACAAGACATCCGACCGTAGAATATTTAGCAAAGGATAGTTCTGTGTTGGAAATGCTGTTGAATGGCTACAACGTGCCTGACATTGCTCTAAACTGCGGCGCCATGCTCCGAGAATGTATCAAATTCAAAGCATTAGCCAAATTGCTATTGCACTCCAAAAATTTCTACAATATTTTCAAGGTTCTCGACTGCCATAACTTCGACATAGCTTCAGATGCGTTCGCCACGTTCAAAGATCTTCTCACGATTCACAAGCCAGCTGTTGCTGAGTTTTTAGAAGTTCACTATGAAACCGTGTTTGGAGATTACACCAATCTATTGCATTGCGAAAACTATGTCACAAAGAGGCAGTCTTTGAAACTTCTTGGGGAGTTGCTATTGGATCGTGCCAACTTCAACGTGATGAAGACGTATATTTCCCATGCCTCCAATTTAAAATTGGTGATGACGTTGCTTCGGGACAAGTCCAAGCTGATCCAGTTCGAGGCTTTTCACGTGTTCAAGATTTTTGTCGCCAATCCCAACAAAACGCAGCCCATCGTCGACATATTACAAAAAAACAAGGACAAACTCATCAGCTTTTTGTCCAAGTTTCACACAGACCGGGACGATCGACAATTCATTGAAGAAAAAACCTATTTGATCGAACAAATCGAGGTTATGTGAGAGTAGTAGTGCAAGGTGCACGCGCGCGTGTCGTCCCTACATTTCGAAGAAAGGGCGCAGCTGATGGAATAACAACAACCGGCCGAGAGAGAGAGAGAAGAGGGGTCACATATACATGTTTGCAAAGCCACAAGCACTCACACTATCTCTGCATCATCATCGTCATTATACATAGATTATATATATATATATAATAAATACAAGAATCATTCGTCTGTAATGCGCGCGCGCGCGCGAGAAGTTGAGATTCGGCGAGAAAAAAGCAGCTAAAGGGGTTCACACCGTGTTCTTTTAGGCTCTCTCTCCCTCTATCATTTTTGAGGTGAGGGACGAAGATCCCACTCGTGGTCTCGGCTGTGTAACGCGCGCGTCCAGATGTAACCGTTTTTGACACCAACTTTTTTTTTGACATCTGTGTTGCACCGAGTTTTTTTTTTTGTAATTGAAAATATCACTCTGAAGTGAGTCTGTCTCTTTGGCGATGGTCATCATCTCGCCAGTTGTTTCGAATGCTCGAATATAAACAGCGCTAGAGGATGTGGTTGTGCGCTTTCTCTTCCCTCTAGCTCGAGAACATACGAATGAGAAATGGATTTCATGTGAACGCCATGTTGTACGTGATAGATCTGCGCGAAATTGCCTAAAAGTAGGTGAGGGAGTGAGATATATGAATCTATGTAGTACGAGCACAACACCAACTTTTTTTTTAATTAAACACAAATAAATTTTTTTTTTCACTTTTTATGTGAAAGGGAGCAGCGGCGAAAGTGAGAGAGAGATACACGCATGTTTCAGAGAGAGAGAGATATAAAGAATCCAGAGGAAAACAAAAAAAATGCTCGACGGAGCTCTCTCTGAAGAGAGAGAGAGGGGCATGCGCACCGAAGCAGTAGAAAGGGCAATTTTAGTTGCGCTTTTCAGCGTAGTCGACATGTATTTGCTTACCCATCAAAGTTGTCCCATCAAACTTGATGGCCTTCTCGACAGCACTGGAGTCATGGAACTCAACAAAACCGCATCCCTTGAAGTCTCCGTTTTTGGTTACCCATCGAATTTGCTTGATTTGTCCACAGTCCTTCAAGAGTCCGCCAACAACTTCATCCGTGATGTTATGGTTCAAATTTCCGACAAAAACAGTCGCCGCATTATCGGACTTGGTGTTCTGGAATCGGTTATTGGGGCCACCGCCACCACCTCGTCGGTCGTTTGGATTTGTGTTACCAAATCGATTGTTGGGTTTTCCGCCGCCAAATGGTCGCATACCACCGCCACCTCGTGCCATGCGGTCTCCTCCCCTGTTTCCACCGCCGAATTGTCTGTTCCCACCACCGAATTGTTGCTGATTGCCATTGTTGAACGACGGTCGTCGGTTGAACGAATTGTTTCCTTGCTGATCCTTCATGTTGGAAAGCGCAGCCTTCACGACGATGGATCGTCCATTCAACTCGTTACCAGACAGCCTGATGGCTTCCTCGGCTTCGGGCACAGATGAGAATCGAACGATGGCGCTGCCGCTGAACTTCCCAGTCTGCTTATTCGTGTTCCATTTGACATGTTCAATATTGCCGCAATTGCTGAAAAAGTCGCGAAGATCTTCTTCTCTGCTCTCCCAGGAGATGTTGCGAACGTAAACTTCATTGGTGCTCGTCGACTCCGGTTCAGAAGAAGGCGTCACATCTTCGATTTTCTGTCGCTTTTTAGCCGGCACAGTGCTACTTTCATCGAGAGACGATGATGAAGTTCGACCTTTGGCGCTCTTGGATGCAGCAACAGCAGAGCCATCATCATCATCGCTGCTGTCGTCATCATCATCACCGGAACTCGATTCGTCATCATCCGCAGAAGACTCTGCTTGGTCGCCTTCTTTCTCGACATCCGAAGAAGAAGAAGCATCGTCATCATCGACGCCCGTCTTCGCCTTAGCCGCCGTCTCAGCCGCGTCATCGGAACTGCTGTCATCCGATGCGTCTTCCAGTTTCCCGTCATCATCGGCAGAAGATTCTTCAGATGAGATGGTCGTGGAAGACTCTGCGCTTGACGATTCATCATCATCCGATGAAGTCTCGCTGTCTGAATTCTCATCATCCGATGAAGAAGCATCATCAGACGCCACTTTTTTCACGGATTTGGCTTTGACTGCTTTGACTGCTTTGACTGCTTTGGCTTTGGTCACTTCTTCTTCTTCAGATGAAGCTTCCTCGCTATCGGACAATTCCTGTTTAGCCGATTGAGACGCATCCGCAGCCTTGACGGCCACATCTTCCTCAGACGACGAAGCATCGGCGTCCGACGAAACTTCGTGCTTCGCTGAGATTGGAGCCGCAACTTCAGAATCGTCGGATTCTGAAAGTGACGACGAAGATTCGTCATCATCTGAATTCGTCGTCGGTTCCTGAGACTCGTCATCAACATCCATCTCATCGGATGGCTCATCGTCAGATGACACTTCCGACTCGCCTGAGACAGCAGCCGAGTTTACACCGGCGCTGTTCGTCTTTGCCACACGAGTGGCGCATTTTTTGGGAAGTACAACATCATCGTCATCGTCATCATCGATTGGCTTTGACTTCGACTTTGTCGCAAGTGTCTTGGACTTGGTCGAGCTCGCTTTGGATTTGCAGACTCCTTTAGCCTGTGGGAGTTGTTTCTTGGGCTGCTCAACAGCAACCGCTTTAGCTGTCGTCGTCGTCGCCTTGTCCAATTTCGGCTTGGTTTTTTCAACTTTTTTTGGTTGTTCCTTTTCAACCATCAATTTTGACTTGGAAGATTTCTTCTCGATCGTCAACTTTGACTTGGGATTTTCGTCGGCGACAGACGCCTTGGCCTTATGTGCCTTCTTCTTGGCGTCTACATCCTTGGCCGTCTTTCCACGACTCTCCGTAGCCTTCGACTTGTTGGCATCTGGCGTTGTTGCCCTTTTCAGCTGTGGTGGGAAGCAGAGAAGGCAACGCGCGCGTGCAGCATCAAATTCAGTGTGAGACTCTCTCTCTCCCTCTCTCCGTGGCATATTGGTCGCGGAACGGCAAAAGTGAAAAAAAAAAAAATACGGAATTGGAGATGTATGCGCAACGCGCGCGCACACATAGACGTGTTAAATTTAGCCGGAGTCGGGCGATGATTCAAGAATCGGCGCAGATCATTTCAGAAATCTAAAACATTGTTCGATGCCGATTCTCGATCGGCATCACAACCGAACCGCCGGTTAAATTTCGCACGGCTTGCCGGCACTTCGGACTATGAGCGCGTTGTGTTTTCCCGACGTGAAAAAGAGCCTCTCCTGGCTGATGGGGTGCCAGAGGCTTTCGACGTGTCCTCTGATTTCAGACAATTGGACGATGTCGACATGCGTCGACATGCGCCGTCATGCGCCGTACCCCCGGAATTGATAGGTGGGTGAGTTTCGTACCTGTTTGACAATAGCGGGAGACTTGGCCACCTCGGACATTTTAGAAGGGACAAAAAAAGAATGGTTGGTTTGGACAAATCTTGTTCTAAATAACCAACACACACACACGCGGATAAAAAATAAAAAAAAAAAAATGCACACACTGGCGTTGTTGTGTATGGCGGCCACACACACTGGTATAAGGAGAAAAAAAAAAAAAAAAAGACTGGCTGATTCTCTTTGTCGTGAATGGCGCGCGTCCGAGCTTTCATAGTTTGGCTATTCTGGCAGTGCCATGCTCTCCTGGCGTTTACTTGGAAATTGTCGCGTCCAGTCGGATCGCGGCGGTTTGATTCGTGGCGTCAAAAGGATAATCGAGGTTGGTGGAGAGCAAGTCGATATCGTCGTCCGACGCTTTCGCAGCTGTCGTCACCCGGACATCGTTGGTCGTCGCACTGCATTGATTGGTAGTAATAGCAGTGCATCGAATCGGTTCTACGCGAACGTCCGGAAGTCATCAAGGTCGTCGCCGAAGGAAGATGATGGTCGCCCCGGTGCGGCGCTCAAAAGAAGCCGATCGGGTGTTCGTTCTTCGAAGAAGACGACACCCACCGAGCGGATGGCTGTGGATGAAAGCGTTGAGGATTTTGGAAAATTGACGTCGTTTGAAGGCAATTATGATAACACGGTTCGCCCGGCCGGTGCGTTCAACTACAAGACCTTCCGATACAAGGACCTCACCTTGAAGGACCCGGAGGTCCTAACAGTGACGTATCCCGCATCCAAAGGGCCTCAGATGAAGGATGGCGAGTCGTCGGCGCCGATTGTGCATCGAGGTGACGCGCTTATTGAAGATTTATCAAAAGATGCTTGTGCGTCATCCGTTGGCTCTAGAGTTCCCTTTGGGTTGGATGGCGTTCCCGTGTCTTACACTGATCGAGTTCTCCGCGCCATCTATGACGTGCTCGTGAGTGAGAAGGGTCGAGACATTGTCGTGATCAACATTGAGGCCAAAACAAACTGGGTGCCGAACATGTTGATTGTCACGGCGACTGGTCCGAGACATTGCGTCGCGATGGCTCAGATGGTCGATCTGGAGTTGCGGCGTCTGAAGCTGTGCAAGAAGGCGAAAATCAGCAAAAACGAAGGTCACGAATGGGTTATTGTGTCGACGGGGACGGCGATTGTGGAAATTATGACTCAGGAGGCGCGAGAGTACATGGATCTGGAGAGGCTTTGGGTATTGAAGAGGTCGAAGCAAGAGACCTTTGAGTTTGACGAGGAGGAGGATCAGTTCATGTACGACGAAGAAGATGGACTTTGGGCCGATTAGGACGTGTTTTTTTTTTTGGCACCGTCAGACGGCCTCTGATTTCGATCGTCCTTCATCTGCGATCTGCCGCACGATGGTGTCGAGCGCCTTCAGAAGAATAAGTCGAATTCGGACAAGAAGACTTTTTTTTTTTTTTTTTTGGCGAGAAAGAAAATCAACCGTATATACAGAGTGATCACGAGAGAGGAGAGACAAGACTCTGGCATGGCGCACACCCGTGCTGGACACGACTCGAGAAGGCAGGAAAGTAAAATCCCGAGTTTTGGAAATATTTATCCGAAAAGTCGCGTAAAGGTCATATCTTTGTGCGGCACAGAGAGAGTAATCTGAGATTCGACGCATCCAGCCGCGCGCGTGGTCCATTACCTCTCTCTCTCTCTCTCAGAGAGAGAGAGCTGCCCTCGGTGATGGTTGGAAATTTTTTTTTCGGAAGAGATGAAAC
This sequence comes from Eledona agricola, assembly GCA_964023215.1. Lineage (NCBI taxonomy): Eukaryota > Metazoa > Arthropoda > Insecta > Coleoptera > Tenebrionidae > Eledona > Eledona agricola. The sequence goes on along the minus strand of CAXIEJ010000146.1, from coordinate 98,887 downwards.
TCTCTCGTTTTCCACGCCCAGACCTCGGTTTGAGCGAGAAACCTTCATCCTTACATGTCGTCGAGAACTTGGTCGTCCGAGGAAGACGTCGTACCCGTTGGTTGTCGTAAGACCGAAAACTGTCTCGTCAGGTTTTTGAGAAAGTTTTTCTTACACTCATCTCTAAAGTTCTTCAATCGCGGATTTGGCGGATTGCACTCGTTGAGTTCAGTCTTACGTATGACAGATATGAGTTTCTCGACGTGGTCCATGTTCCCGGCTTCTTTGCTGGCGCAAATCAGCGCCTCCAAGATGGGAATTTCCCAGATATAGTTGAAAAGTTCAGTGTGGAACGCTCGAAGGTTTTGTTGAATCAACATGTAGACACATCCATAGTCAACAGGTTCGCAGAATTGGTGCAAAACGACAGCTTGCGGACATAGCTTGAGTTCGGTGAGCGCGTAGATTAACTTTGAGAGTGAGATGGAAAATCCTTCCGACATAACGTCATCTTCTTTGGTCCAATAATCGGTTTCCAAGCAGCCGCCGAGCAAGAAGTGGAAAGCGGCTTGTTCGTATTGCTTGCGGAAGTAATGGACGTCTCCGATGCTGAGAGCTGTGCGGAAATGTGTTGGATCGACATAGAACAATCGATTGAGCGTTTGGTCGTACAAATCAATCAGCACGCTCTCATTTTGCAACGATATGGATCGGCAAGTTTGCAGCCATTTGAAGTCACTGGAGCGGTTCAGGTAGGCCAAGATTGGTGCGTGTCGTTCCGGATGAAATTCAGTTTGAAGTTTGACTGTACTGTGAAGGTGTTGAACAGCGCAGCCGAAGAGTCCGCACAACAATGCCAGGCGGTCGACGTCGGACATTCGGTACAAGATGCCGGAATCGGCGTGCCATTCAGGCAATTGATTCGACGATGATGACTGTTGCTCTGAAATCAGTGTAGAAAGCAGCGATTCGAATTCGAGCGCGATTCCTTGGTCACTTTGCGATGACAGCTCCATCGCATCGACACGTCGTGTGTAAGCATGCGCTCTCGACATGGCGTTGGATAAAAAGCCGGCCAAGCGACAAGAGATCAGAAGGCGATGCGAAACGGTTCGATCGGATCTTAAAAAAGACTCAATCCTGTTCATACAGGCAGTCGCCGTTTCCCATTGGCATGCCTCTATCAGTGTGACGAGCATGTCATCTAGGGTCTCTTTCGATGGAGGTCGGACATGGCGTTCAAGCAAGCTCGACACCTTCGAGGCAAAGATAGTTTGGAAGGAATTTTCCGAATCGACATTCGAAACGACACTCGAATCGACACTCGAATCGACATTCGAAACGACACTTGAATCGACATTCGAAACGACACTTGAATCGACACTCGAAACGACATTCGAAACGACGCGAACCGTCGCGTCCAAAAATGATGGACCCAACTTCATGATTGAGATCAGATGTTGCCATGACACTTCAGTCTCCATATCTTGACTCAACGAACATGACTTTAGATGCGCGTACACCTGGTTTGCCTTTGAAGTCTGTTTGGCGTCGTCAAAGTTCCGCGCCCGATTGTAGAGAATCGTTGATTTTAAGGCGTTGACGTCGATTGAAGGCGATTCCATGTCTTGAACCGACGTCATGAGCACATCGATTGAGTCCGTGTAGATGCTCGCGATCAGAGGATCGTCTCGCGCGAACACCGGTCCTTGTGCGTCCAGCGTCACCATAGCTTCTTCGTGTTGTTTTCTGAGTTGAGATGCGCGTTCGAAACGGCCGAGAAAATCAAATTTTGGAGTTTGTTTGACAAGTTGAGCGATCGCATCTGTGTGGAGCAAGTTTTGAAGAACGAGGATGACGAGCGTCGCCAATCTTTTGGCAACCGGGCTGCCCTTGTCTGTGGCGGCATAGAGTGCGTGCGCCTTCATAAAGAAGAAGACGAGCGGAGATGATTCTGTTGCGTCGAATATTTTCTCATTTTTCTCAGAATAACAATTAAAAAAAGGTTGATCGGAAAGCCAAAAAAGAGATGGCATTTGTTCCGTATGCATGACTTTCCAAAGCAAGTTGCAAGCGAAGATGTGATGCTTGATGTCCGCGCAGCAGGGATTGCTCTCCAGGGAGACTCTCAGGTTCCATCCCAACCGACCAGTAGAGTTGTCTTCGATCAATAAAGCCAAAATTTCTTCGTACGCGACCGATCGAGTGGACTTGTCCGTCAGGTCGTCACCGAGCGACTCAAGGATTTGGTCCACCCTGACGCACGGGGACACGTCCTGCGTGCCGGGTATCATGAGGAATGAGGTGACCATGTCCTTCAAGGCCGAACATCGCTTGAAAAGGCGTATTCGATTGTCTTGCGTACGATGGACATAGATGGCCGTCTTTGCGTACGGTTCCAGCAGATCTGGGCGTGCATCGCTCAGTTTTTTGGCTCGGTCGAAGAGGTCGATAACGGCTTCATATTCAGATCGAGTATGTCTGGAAAAACTATACTCTGTCATTTCCAACAAGACGGAAAAAATCAAACTTGAATTTTGCATATCGCGCTCTAAATGACTGTTGCTTCGCAGCCAATTCCTTATCCAATCGGCGGATCCATCGATTTCGGCACTCGTCGGTGACAAACTCTCTGAATTTGATGAAAGGTAATCGACCGGACAGTTGTCGATCGATTGTCTTAAAATCCAACGATGTTCGTTCAGTGCAGAATTCACGCCGCCCTCTTCCCTCGTCATCGCACAAAGTAACTTTCTCTGCAGATGAAACGGGATGTTCAACTCGACTTCTTCCACTGCATATCCCAACAAGGTGGCGGTTCGAGCCGCAAATTCAACAAGTACAAGACTCTTTTTTCGAGTTCCTTTGTTTTCTTCAGTCGCCGCCGACATCTCCAAGAACGTCCGAATCAGATCGGCGCCATTCGAGAATGCCTCCTGGTTCTCTTTGAGATCTTTGCACTGTAGTTCGGAGAATCAAATTGAAACATATGTCAGTTGTCGTCAATGCACACAATCGGCCATGATGTGTACACACGTACGTGTGCGGGCAGCAACGACGGATTGACAATGAATTCGATGTAAGATGGCGCGTACGCCGACCTGCTTTCTGCTTCGGCATTCGCCATGGCCTAGCCACACGCTCGCGCGCCAGACAGAGGGAGGCACAAACCGATGTGCGATATGACGTCCGTACAAAATGAAACGTGTGTATAGCAAAGCGCACTTCAAAAAAAAAAAAAAGAATTCTCTCTTCCAGCCAGAATTATTTTTTTTTTTTTTCCATCCTTGCCATATTTCTCTCTCGCTCGCCGCATGATGCCCGCGTGGCAATCTCGCAACGACCTGGCGCCGACCGTCCCCACCAGTCGAAAGAGGGCGCAGCGCTCTTTTAACGCGCGTATTTTCGAACAAAATCACTTCGGTGTGTCTCTTGCTGCCCCATTTGAAGTGCGAACCAGAGCACGACATAGAGGGCAACAGTGAGAGGCAGTTTTGAGGCTCCGCAACAGAGTGAAAATGGTGTCTACCCAGTTGTGTGGAGAGCGCGTAACTCTTTTTCTTAAATTTTCGAGAAACCATGGTCGGAAGAAGAGCACACCACATCGATTGCGAGCATGACCATTGTTGCGTTTGGCCTGTGTCAGAGCAAGCACTGGCTCTGCATTTTCCTCCTGCAAAATCTACATGTTTTTTTCGTTCAAAATTGTCGCGCTGCAGAGCTTTGAGGTTTGGAAGAGAGAGCGTGTTGCGGGAGATAGGATGGCATGCCGGAGACGAGAAGGAGGAGGTAAGCTAGATGGGCGCGCGCACAAGCTCTCTCTGAACCTCTCGGCTGATCTAAGACACGTCGTTCCGCGATGAAAAAAAAAAAACTCAAAAACGGTCTCAAGCGGCGCAGTGTATCGTCACCTTCGTGTATCACCTTCGTGTATCACCTTCGTGTATCACCTTTCAAAAAGTGCGACTATTGCCGATCATCTCTCTCTCCTTACGAACGTCGCTCCTTTGCACGCGGCGAAGAAGTGCGCGCGCACGATATGAAGCAAGTTCACTTCGGAAATAACGCGACACTGCGGTCTTCAGAGACGCATCAAACTCGGCACACACTCCCGGTGAAACTGAGTACGACACGCGTCAAAGAAATAATCCGAAAATATCCCAAAAAAAAAAAAAATTCTAACCCGATTCACACACACAACTTTTTATGCTCTTGTCCATCTCTCTCTCTCGAGAATCTCCAAGACCCCTCATTGTCGCCTGTCCTCCTATGAAGAGTAACGTCAACTTGGTGCGTGCATCACTCGAAAAGCACGCTGCTGTTCTCTGATTTCCACGCTGACACACGTTTCTTCTATCACACAATATCAGTCCGCCATCGCTCGAGTGGCGAGCTGCGGCGGCGCGTCGAAGTTGATTCTGTGCGGGACCAGCAAGCTGCATCCACACATCTCAAGGCAGGAAAGCGAATCGGGCGAACACGTCTTGAATTCGCTCCAGATTGAATTTCACCGCACATTGTCTCCCGTCTTGGAAAAACTCAAGCGCGATGGCGCCAAGCTGGTCGGACTCGAGCAGACCAATCGTTCATCATGCATGTACAATTACCAGTGGCCTCACCGCGCAGTCGTAGTCGTCGGAAGCGAAAACGGCGGAATTTCACAAAATGTACTCAATATTTGCGACGACGTAGTACAAATTCCTCTCTATGGCCTTCCCCACTCTCTGAACGTTTCTCATGCCCTAGCAATAGCCATCTACGAGTACTGCCGGCAGTATCCGGATGAATAAGGCACGAACGCCCCAACTTGAATCACGTCATCATCATCTTGTACCAAATATCTTTACCTCGCCCGCCTTTCCTGTGATAACCACCACCCTCCACTACTCGATGAGATTATTTATGAACGCGCGCGCGCGCGTCACCATGCAACAACTAGTTAAAATCCATAGGTCGACGATTTTGCGTACGCTCTATCTTTTTTTCGGCATTTCTCCTCTCTGTATCTCCGGCGATTGCCGCCAAGTAGGTAATCTGGTGCTTCCTCCGGCCGATCTTGGACAGCTTCGACAACGACCCACTCGCTCCTCGGTACCCAGTCTTCACGGGTGCCACAACCGGTCCATCGAACAACTCGGTGGCGTTGACATGGACAATGCCACCCTCGGCGAGTTCCTGCTTCAGTCGGGCCTCCTCGTGACCTATCATGTACGTGGCATAGCGGTCCACCGTGTCAGCATAGTCTAGCATGGCCATTTCAAGACGGGGTCCACTTTTGCACACAACGGACTTTTTGGGTCCGGTGACCGTTAAAAAATCGGGTTTGACAGGTCCAACTGTGGACATGTCTGGCTTGGTAGTCTGCGGTGGTACAACCGAGCACAGTGAGCTGCTGCTCGTCCGCACGTCGAATCCGAGCGGGTCGCATGTCACATCGCCCTCCTGCCGCTGTTCGAATGCCAACGTAGCCGTGGTGGTCAAATGAGAAGAAGAGTCGAACAAGTCTTTTGCATTGTTTCTAGACACATTATTCCATCGACTTCGATCATCGGTCGCTTCTTCGTCGACCTTCTCTTGTCGATCGTCGGTCTTGGGCGAAACGGGCACCGGATCGGGCAACAATTGCAACAAATTCATTTTTCGTAGCGACGAAAATCGTCGACTGGCATCCAAACTATCATCTACTCGGCCTTGATCTTGGCACTCCTCACCAATTGAAACGGTATGCAACCGCTCATCTGAAAGCTTGACTTGTTTGGACAACTCCGGCGGCCTGTAAATCACTGTACGTTTTTTGTTCGCGCCTACTTTCAAAATTCGGTCGTCAAAAATATCACTTTCAACGCATGTTTTTGAACTTTCATCTGCACCGCCAACCGAGGACTGACCCGAACGATCGCTCTCCACGTCCTCTGTTGCTTTCACCTCGGCGTGGTCGTCGCAGGCTTCATCTTGAGTGCATCGGTAGTTCGGATTCACGAGGGACATATTAGGCTCACTCACCCCCTCCGAAACCTCGATTTGATGGGTCCGCAGACCACGACAAGACAGATCTGTGTCTATCTATGGCCGGGGTGGAAAAGGCGAGTCTGTCGCGTCTAGAGAGAAAAATGTGCGGCGAAATTATTTAACGTAAAAAATGTGTGGCGAAATTATTTAACGTAAAAAATGTGTGGCAAAATAATTTAACGCGTTCTTTTTTTGATAGGTCCTCTCTGCAACCCTTTGACCGCGCGAGCGCCTCGTCGACCAAGCGCATGCTTGCATGGCTCAAGAAAAAAAAATAATTAACAAAAAAGAAGCGAAAATATGAGATGGCATCGAACGCCAAAAACATCTCAAAAATTCATCATGTCGTAGCCTCACCTGTCAAACGAGTACACGTGACAGAAGGCTGCGCTTCTTGTTCGAAATTCAAAGTTAGTGTTGTCAATCTCAGCGACAAGATGAAGTCGGCTTCACGAGGGGAATGGACTGCTCTGTCTTGAAAGAGGTTCGGGGACAAAAATCCGGTTCTGAGATGCCTCTCTCTCTCTCTCTTTCTCTCTCAGCGGCGTCGACACGCACCGCTCATCGTGCCTCTGGTGGGTGCCATGTGCGAGAGAAACAACAACATTGGAGAAATATGGCAGGAGGAAATTAAAAAAAAAAAATCTCGTACAAACTTTTGTTTTTGAATCGAGAGCGCGTTTCTCTGTTTGTGGAGAAGAAAACGAAGTTACGCGTGTCATCCGCGTTCGCCGCGAATGCGTTCAAATCGGTGCGCCTCTGGAAATGATGCCACTTTTTTGGCTGTTCGGAGCGACCGTCGTCCTAGGTTTTGTGCTATGGGCAGCTACACATCACCACCACGTTAGAAGAAGTTTCAAAGTAGCTGGTAAAAAAAAGAGGACCATGGTTGTACTGGGATCTGGTACGTGCGTGCCTGGGTACATTTTTGTTATGCCGCCACGGTCGTTCATCTGACTCGCGACATGTCTGCAAAACAATGGGAAAAAGGTGGTCATACGGCAGAAATGTTCAAATTTTTGGAAACTTTGGACTTTGACAGGTTTGGCGAACGCATATACGTTATTGCCAATTCGGACACTGGATCCCTGGACAAGGTTCAAAAGTTCGAGAACAAGCTGAGCGGACGAGATGAGTGGCAGGATTTCAGTGTGCTGCGCATTCCGCGAAGCAGAATCGTGGGACAGAGCTACTTCAGTTCTGTGTTTACTACGTTGTACTCGATATTGTGTTGTTTGTTCATCGTGAAGAAAGGTCGGCCGGATTTAGTCTTGGCGAACGGGCCCGGCACCTGTCTCCCGGTGCTCTTTTCTGCATGGGTTTACAGTTGGTTTGGACTGAAACGATGCAAGTTGGTGCTGCTTGAGAGCTATGCGTGCGTCAAAAACCGAAGTTTGACTGCTCGACTGATACTACCTTTTGTCGACAAGTACTTTGTGCAATGGCCATTCCTTCTGAATCATTCGGACAAGGTCGTGTACTCTGGCAGAATACCACTAAGCGAGTTCCGAGAGGGGCAGCTGCCGAGAAGGACAGACAAACCAAGAAGAACATTCGGTACGCGTCGCGTTGCCTTTGGGTACAACTTTTTAAATACGTTATTTTTTTTTTCTGTTTTGAAACACAAGCTGATAGTATCACACACTTCGCATGGATCAGCAGACACTTCCTCATTCGTGCTGGTCGTTGTGGGGTCCACGAGTTTCGACGACCTCATCCGAGCGATTGACACCGAGGAGTTTGTCAGAAAGCTCCAGTCCGTTGGATATGCTGGCCTCCACGTACAAACGGGTACAGGAACCTACCGGGTCTCGACGTTGCTTCGTGCCTCATCCGGCCGGTTCCACGTCGAGGTGTCGAATTTTATTGTCGACTGGGAGGAGAAAATTCGGTCCGCGAGTTTGGTCATCGGGCATGCCGGTGCGGGTACAATTTTGGACGCGCTAGAATTTGACAGGTCCTTGATTGTTGTAGAAAACGACCGTCTGATGTGCAGGCACCAGTCTGAGATTGCCAGAGTTATGAAAGATCTCGGATACATCGTTTCCACCAACTTGAATGCCTTGACCGCCGAATTCGGGCAATTGTGCGAGAAGACGACCCATCTTCTTCCGTTTCCAAAATCTGAGACTCACTGTTTCAAATCGCACCTATACCGTCTCTGCGAATAAAGAGGTTGATCTTCGGTTGTGCACATACCGTCGCTCGCGATCGCTTGGAGCTCAAAATTGGTGAAACGCGCGCGTTGTTCAAGTGTGTCGTCGCAAAACGCGTTCGAATTTTATATATTTTATTCTTTTTGCGCATTTTACTCTCTTTTCTATATCATTTCGTGCGCGCGCGCGCGCATGCTCCGCTACGAGTGTGCACTTTTTTTCGCGCGGGTGTTCGAAAGGCGTGCGAGATGCTGAGCATCGTCAAGACTCGAGTCTGGTCCTTGCTGCTGAATGCCTATTCGGCGCCTCAGTTGGCGTTAAAATGCGCGTCGAAAACCATATTTGCCTGGTACAAAAAGTGGAATACAGTTGTGTTGAAGTGCGGTCCAATTCCCAAGCACATCGCGTTCATCATGGATGGGAACCGACGGTATGCGCGTAAGCACAACCAAGATACGTGGATGGGGCACACGCTGGGCGGGGAGACTCTCCGCGAGGTACGCGCTCGAAAGTGTGTGTGTGCGATTGAATGTGGGAAAGAAGATGATGCTACTACGAATTTGAAATGTACACACACACACACACACACACATACTGACGGAGTCGTTCGCGCGCGCGTCCAGACACTGTCGCTGTGTCGGGATTTCGGCATTGCGGAAATAACGGTGTTCGCGTTTTCGATCGAGAACTTCAAGAGGGCAACGGAGGAAGTGGAATTGCTGATGAAGATTACGGAAGACAAGTTGTTGGAGTTGGTGCAGGAAGAGTACGTGTTTGGTGTGCGAGAGAAAGAGAGAGAGAGAGAGCGTCGGCTGCGTGCGTGAAGATGTCGCATTTCGTGCGTTGAGGGTTTAAAAAAAAAAAAAAAAAAAAATCAGATCACTCGAGAAAAAAAAGTGTGTATACGAGACTCTCTTTTGCTAGCGGAACGCGTGGTTTTAACCCTCTCTTTTGAACGCGACCAGGGACGGCGAGGTGTTTGATTCTGGATACCGTGTCCGGGTGCTGGGAAACCTGCATCTGCTGCCCCTGTGCACTCAACAGCACATACATAAGATCGAGCAGTTGACCAAAAATCGGACGAACGGATGTCTGAGTATTTGTTTTTCTTACACGTCGACGGATGACATCGTGTCTGCCATCAAAGGGATCGTCCACGGCGTCAAGGTGAACATGCTTGACGAGGGGGACATCAACCAGAACCTCCTGAATCAGTGCATGTACACGACCGATCTGAGCGAGCCCAACTTGATCGTCAGAACGTCGGGAGAAACCCGGTTTTCGGACTTTATGCTGTGGCAGTGCTCGGCGAGCTACTTTGCCGTCCTGGATGTGCTATGGCCGGAGTTCTCAGCCAGGCACCTATACACAGTCCTGTTCGACTACCAAGAACATTACGACGAACACATGGTACGCGTCTCTGTCCAAAAAGAGAAGTTTTTTTTTTAGATTGCGCGAAACGGCGCGTCGTTTCGCCGAAGAGTGACGCGAACCGACACGACCGTTGCTGACAAATTGATCCGTTGTCCAGAAGCTGCGCGCCAGGCTCGACCAGCAATGCGAGCGCACCGAGACAACGTGGACCAGCGTGCAAGTTAAGTTCTTCAGCCAACGAGAGGAGCAGAGAAAGCGCGTGTTCGTCGACACGTCGATCGAAGGTGATGTCAATCTGGGCGCCCAGACAGTCGAGTAGAGGACCTCTCCCCCCCGCCGCCAGCGCAAATCGACGCCCCTTTCACTTGGCAACGATGATGCTGCACGCCGCGTGGTTCAGGCAGTATTGACAAGTCGAGCCAAGCATCAGACCCTTCAGTGCAGCATTCGATCCTCGGCCCAACACCAAATAATCCAGTGCCAAAGACTGCACACAGTGACCTGTCACAACGTGTGTGACGTTAGAGAGCAGAAAAACGCGCATCCAATCACACGTCTGTACATACATAATATTGTCCGGGGATCGCCCTTTTCCATCAGGACGCAGTGTCGGACGTCATTCGCCACGCAGCGCTCGACGACAGGTCTGACCGTGTCGAACATCTCTTCGCCAACCTCGGCGTACTCCAAAGTCTGGCCAGGTCGCACGCCCGAGGGCACAACGATCTTGTTCACGCAAATAACATAGAAAGTGCCGCCTTCCGGCGCGGCCGCGAACAGGTCCAAAGCGCAGGCGACGGCCAAGTGAGACTCCTCGGACCCGTCGAACCCAATGCCAATCCTCTTCATCATCTCAAACACATGGCGCGTGCGCAAAAGACAGAGTAGAAGTGCGAGATGGTGACAACGCCGCTGCTCGGCCAATTACGTGTGTGTATATGTAATATATATATATATGTATAGCAGTATATATATATATGTATAGCAGTATATATGTATATATATAGACAGTTTAGGAAAATATGCCTCTGGAAAGCGACTCTCAATCAGAGAGAGAGAGAGAGAGACCAACTATCTCTCTTTCTCTCTCATCCTGTCATCTCGTCCACCTCTGCAGTCGACAGAATTGAGTGAACGCGCCCCACTTCTGCCAACGTACACTCTCGAAGGGCAATCGGAACCATTCGCACGCGCGGATCTCGACGATTCAGCACTCTGCCTTCCCCGAAAATCGCCTCGGCATTCTTTCCAGGCGCACTCACAAACACCAGCGCGCAGCTGTCAATTTCACACTTCCACGAGGATAACACGTCGTGGATTTCCGCCACCAACCTCACCTCGTTGTGCCTCCGCAAACTCGCGCCAGCCGAGTGCATTCGGCCCTTTCTCGCCTCCGCCGCTCCCTGCGAACCACCTTGCTTCTTTCGACTCGTATAACGCGATAACCGCTTATGACAGACAAGGCGCGATCGGTCGAAAATCGCACCCGCAAAACTTCCACTCGGCGCCAAAAAAAGTGCCCATCGAAACGTCAATGAGTTGTTGTTGTCTATCGACGCCCACATCTTCGCCGCACGCATGCACGCCTCTGTATCACCCTGGCGATCTGTCGCCAACACCGCCCGCCACACCGTCACGCGCACACCTCGATCTGTCACAAACGTCACCCTTGGCGAATCGCAGCAACTCGATACCGCATTGTTCTCTCTTTCCACCAAATCTCTCGTCACACCTTCCAACTGCGCCAATACCATCTGCAACCTCTCCTCTTCGGACTCTCCTGTCGCACTCGCCAACCTCGACTCGAAATCAACCTTCTCCATGTGAAGGCCGCGACCTCTTAACCTCACGTTCGCCCTATGCCACACCTCTCTGTAATGCGACCCACTTCTCTCTACCTGCACTCGGCATGCCGTGCACATCACCGTCTCTGCCGACGCGTTTCTCACCACCTCTCTAACCCGCTCTCCTTCTTCTTCCGGACCACGACCCTCAGTCTCTGCCAACCATAAATCACCATCCGGCTGCATCACCGCCCTCAGGCAACCATCAGCGAACAGATGCGCACACTCCCACACCTTCCGCTTTCCGCGCGACGACATCACTCTCCAACTCGTACCTTCTTTTTTTTTTTTTCCTTCGGTGTCACACACACACACACACACATTCCTCATACTCTCTGTTCTTGAAAAAAAAAAAAACGGCTGTCCTTTTTCCTCCCTCCCCAACCTCTGTATTATTATTTATTTAGTCGAACCAAATACCTCATTCACCAACTCAGCGTAATAAAACTTCCCATCGCGATCCGCAACGGACGAAATCGCCTCCCACTCAGCCTCGCTCAAACGATCGCCCATCCTTGTCAACACTCCTCGGAACTCCTCTGTCAACACGTATCCAACGCCCTGCGGGTCAAATACCGACAACGCCTCCATCAGGGTCGCCTCATTGTCGCTCTAATAATGCACACACCTCTTAGCTCTTATCATGTCATCCTCATGTTCCGGACCAAACGCACGCACCTTCTGCGTTCTGCGCGACATCATAGTCATGAACCCTGTGAAATCAATATGTCCAACCCCAGCCACATCCCCTTCCTTAATCATCCGGTCAATCACGTCGCTCTTCGCCGGTAAATCTTGGCCGAAAAAAAATGAGTACAATCTTTTGTGTACAACACAAATGGGCAGATACGTTATTTCACGCGCGCGCGTACTAAGCTTAGTCATGATCAAACGCAAATCTTCCTTCTTCAATCTGTCATTCTTGGCCCCGTAAAAATCAAATGCGGCCCTTAACTCACCGATCTGGTCGTCTAACATGACAGACTCTTCTGTCTTCCTTCCAGGCTGTGTAGCGCGCGCGTTCATCGCGTTCCCCAAAAAAAAAGGTCACTTTTTCAAATATTCAACCATACTACTTGAACAACAAAAGCCCAGCGAACTCAACACGCGCTGTTCACACGCCAAAAAAAAAACCAAATAGGGCACCTCATACGCGCGCGCACCCTCTAGAGTAGAGAAAGAGAGTAGACCACGCCCAACCAAAAAAAAACAGAATGCTCTCTACCAAGCTTAAGCTTCTCTCGCTCGCTTTCTGTTTTTTCGGCGCGAACCTCCTCGTACCATTTCTCGATCCTGCAAACACCTCGTGACCTCGCCTCGCAAAACAACAGCAACCTTTCTGCTATCCAGCTGAATTGACTACCGCACTACTGCAAAATAACACCACCACAAAAGCAACTGTCAAATCATTTTATTTTTTTTTTGACACCACACAGAAACATAATTGTGTCTAATCTCGTCAGATACCAACGGCTTTCTCAGGCGATCGGATCACCATATACAAAAATCCATCTGGATACACGAAATTGCATGCCAACCAAATCAACGGCGTTTCGAGCGGTGGCGTGATTCCGTGAATAAGCAACTGGCACCTCGAGGACGATTCGCCTGATGGGTCGTCATCATCATCTGTAAGCCGATTCGAAAATTCTCTGCAGAGAACATCTCCTAATGTAACCATTTCCCCATCCTCCCCCCAACATACTGCGACGATCTGCCTAAGCGGGGCACCCAACTGCTGTACGCGAATCGGCACTCGCTGCACGTTGTTTGTGTGAATTTGGTTGTTCACCCTCCAAAATCTGTCAAAGTCGTCTGCAGGGAAAAAAAATCAGTGTCAACGTCAGAGACTCTGTGCGTGCAAAGCCAACGTACTTGCCACCGATCCGCAGCAGAGGTCGTCCAATTCCTTCATCCCGAATGCGTTGATGATGGAAATGTTGCTGTGCATGGCGTAGGTGGATTCCTTGATGGCGTAGGCGAAAAATGACCGGAATGCCTTCTCACCGAACTGCATCAGGCTGTTGGCCGGAAAGTCACTGAAGTGAACAGTCAGGTCCCAAACCAACTCCCGGCATTGGCAATCGTACAACACACCGACCGGATAGTTCCTACCCACAAAAAAAAAATAATAATAATCAGTGCCTATCCTTTGTCCGCACACACACACACACACATCCTGCAACTCCCTTTCTTTGGCTGCGTCCGCGCTACATACCACTTGACCGGCTCGCCGAAGGCCTCGAACCAACTTTGAGAATTAGCATCCAACACGTAGGAGAGGAAGTGCTCGCGCACGAGTTCCAGCGGCCTGTTTTGCAGGTACGCAATGCGGGGCACATTCAACTAACAACGCAAAACAAAAAAACCGATGAACATAATGATAGTAATAATTGTTTGATATATGGCCAAAAAAAGACACTTGATTCAGCAACCACGTCAATACACACAAATAGGGGTCTGGGCTTCTCGATCGTTACGATGTCGTCCGAGGCGACGTTGATCATGACAGGGACGGTAGCATCCCAAATTTGCCTCCTCACAACAACGTCAACGTGGTCCTCCACCATTGGCAAAGCAAAGCTGAGACGAACCTGAAAAACATATTGACAAATAAAAATTTAAAAACTTCACATCTACTTTGCGTGCGACTCGACCGCAGCGGGCATGCGCGCGTCGACACACTCTACTCGAAGAACGTGGTAGAAAAACTGTGACGTCGCTTCCTCGCGCGCATGTATCACCAAAAAAGAAGAAGAAATATGCGCGAATCATAGCTGTGTGTGTGTGTGTGTGTATGTGTAATCGATTGGCGCGCCGACAACAATTCACAATGTGGTTGTTTTGCTCGGTCGCTGCTCTTCAGAAGCGCTCGCCATCTCTGATAAGCAGAAGACCAGATGGTCTAAAAACACATGACTTGGCTGGCCACCTAACTTGGCCCTCTCGGTGATCGTCCCTCTTCGCAAATCAATGCCAGTAAACGTCTGAAAAGCTGTCAAACTGCGCACTTTTCCCAAGTTGTACTGCTCCAAAGATTCCTGCACGCATTCCTTATCTTGTTCCAACACTTCACTCATCTCGATCATGTTCAAAACGATCTTGATTCTGGAATACGACGCACGTTGCAGCGACTCATCGGCTGGCTTGTTCTCCCTGTGCGTGCACATATTTTTTTTCCACGTCCGCGAGAAAAAGGCTTTTTGGTCAGCGCGACGATCGCATATCGACCATGGCAATGCCGGGTATGTCGTGACCAAAGCGAGCATGCCTCGAGATTTCCTGTGCATCACGCGTACCTGAAATTGGGCCGGTGGGCGCGGCTCCAAAGGTGATAAAGTACATTTTGACCTGGAGCAAAAAAATCGTAGCCACTGGTCCAGAGCCTCACAGTCATGACCGTCTCCTCCCCGAAGAATATGTAGCGCAGGTGTGGGTCGTAGGGGACATCCTGAATGATGGTCGACGAAGAAAAACTGAAACCTGACACCCAAAGAATAGAAGAAATTGGATCTCTTTACTCGTTGCACGAAGAGAAGTTTCAAGGCAGCGTTTTAGAGCATGCATAATTGAAGAGGTCCTCCTGCACGCAAATGCAGCCAGGAAAAGAATTGGAGTGCTGCGAGGTTTAAGTTTAAACTGCAAAAGAACAGAATTTGAAAAATATACCGTACAAATAATTTTTTGACAGGACTTTTCCATTCAATCGTAGCATGCCGTCTTGCGCTATTTGACTGGCGCAGGTCAGCGTCGACGTTTTGCACCTGAGTTTGGTGGTCAATGTGTGCGCGATGTGGGTGGCATAAAAAGAAAGAGGGTGTTTGTGACGTACGTTGGTACGTTTTGGCCGATTTCGTACCCTACAGGATAGGTCGTCAAGATGGGCTTTGAAGAGGGACATCGAGACAGTATGTTCAGCAACAGTGTGTCCCAGTGTTCGACGGCACGGGTGTGAGAGTCGATAAAGAGGCAATATTCTTCGCCGCGCCAGAGCTTCGTGGTTTGGTGCCTTGCCCAGCACGGACCGCAGGCCAGCTTGCTGTCGACTCGGTCCAGCCGAATCTTCACTCGGGCGAGAAAGAAATGGCAAAGAAAAGTGAGGTTGACGGAAGTCTCTCAAAGATGTGTGGATTTAAATCTCTTCACACGCGTCACATTCAAACAAAAAATCGCGCATACTTGGTCAGGATTAGATTGTTGAGGCCAATCTTTGAAGCAGGGGATAAGATCTTGTTCGTGATCATATTGGAAACAAACGCCGAAGAATACTCGATCTGGCCGCTCGGCTTTCTGCAGCAAATTTCGTATGGTGTACTGACATTCTCGAAAATTAACCGTTAGAACACAAAAAAAGAGTTGACAGGTTGGAAAAAATAGTTTTGTTATTATTGTCATTGTGACTGCTATATACCTGTGTCACGATAGCTTGGGACGGAAACGAAGATGCTCGCTTCGTCCATGTCTCTCTCTCTCTTACTTGGGGCCAGGCGGAGGAGAGAGGGAGAGGGGAGTTCAGTGCCAACTTAATCCCTTTTTCTTTCCCTTCTCCTACTCTTTTTTTCGCCTCTGACTTCGCATTCGTCTTCGATGAGTCTGATTTTGACAAGTGAGACGCGTTTTCAAAAAAAAAAAAAAAAAAAAAACCGACGAAGCCGAACTCGCGCACTCCTTTTTTTTTTGAAGGCTCTTAGAGGGCTGCACTTAGCAGGGCTCTTAGAAGGCTGTTCTTAGCGCATTTTGTAGTGCTGAGTGTTGTTGACTGAGAACATGGGACCTTCATAGTGATACTCGATCGTGATATTCAAGTCTCGGAAGTTTCGAGTGTTTGGAGCCGTCTTGATGTTGCCTCGAATGGTCTCCCCTTCGTTCATGACGAGGACGTCTTCCAAGTAGAAAACGGTCTGGTGCCAGTGCGTTGGTTCTTGGTCTGGTCCGGTGCTGAATCGCACTGGATTGTCACATTGGGTGAATTCCACGTCAAAATAGGCGGCCAGCGCATGCACGGAGTTTTTGTACTTGGATTGGAGCACGAAGTCGGACGACCAGGTCAGGTCCTTGATCTCGGTGGTGCCCAGATCGACCGTGATGAGTTTAGTAGCCGTCGTGATCACCATGTCCTCCTGGATGGTGTCAACGAGTGGATCTTGGTATGCCTTTTTTTTGATACATCCCATGTCGAATCCGTAGACGTCATCCCAAACTTCCGTGTCTATTCGGTCAGATTGAACGCGTGGCGAGAGAGTTTTTTCTCTGACATTGGAAATGATGAAGAGAAAAGTATTTCGTACAATTAATTTTTTCTTCCTTGTATTCTCGGTCTTCGATTCCGACTAGGTACAGGCTAGCTTTGTCTGGAAACATGAGTCCACCGGGTACCTGCGTCACCGATTGCGGGCGCGTCACGCAGCGAACAGCTCAAGAGTCAGCGAGAATCGCCTTTTGGTGGAAAAAAAAAATTGAAACGTGCGCAGAGAGGAAATATATATATATAATATAGATGCACGCTGGCGACACACATACCAGCCATTTGTCTCTTGCAAAGATCACCGTGCTCAACATGCTCTCATAGAACAGAAAGTAGCCCATCCACTCGCTAACGATAATGTCTACTTTATCCACGGGGATTGAGACTTCTTCGACCTTTCCTTGAATCAACGTGATTTCTGTGCGCGATCGCAGCATGAGTCGCGCGTGCATGCGGCAAAAATGAGAGGGAGATGTGATCGTCGCGAAACGTCGCGAAAAAAGAGAGAGACGTACGATTTTCGAATCCGTTCGCTCGAACAATATCTCTGGCCGATTCGATAATTTCGGATGCGTCGATGCCAATGACCTTTTTGGCACCGGCCTGTGCCGCGAACATGCTCAGAATACCGGTGCCGCACCCCACGTCCAGGACGATCTGGCAGGAGAGGGTTGGTGAGCACGTGAGGCGCCACGAACGTGGTGACCGGAGACGAGACGAACCTTTCCTTCGAACAGTTGGGCGTTTTTTTCGATGGCGAGGCGGTAGCTTTGCGTCCGAACGACGTCCCTCAGCATCGTCTGGATAGCGGCGTTTCCGAAGCGATTAACAGGGTAAAGGGAGGCGATCGGAACGACAAGGGGAAAACGCGTCTAGAAACTCACCTCGTGAATGCCTTTTTTTCCGGAAGGGGCGAATCGCGTCGAACGACCGATGAAACGGATCAGTGGATAGTGACACGGGCGAGAGTTCCCAGAAAAAGAGAGTGGTCGGAAATGCGGTACCGAAGTGCGCGTAAGAGTCCCAGTAGTAGTCCATACTGGTGGACTGGTCGGATTGACGGGGAGAACTCTCTGAATCCTGGGTATCCGTTGCCATGATTCCGATTTCCAGGAATAATGCCACCACGCTCTCCAAGGTCGCGAAAAAAAAAAACCAACATCAGCGAAAGCGAAATGTAAGGTTTTTTTTTTAAAAAGGAATCGAAACGACAAAAATGTAAGGCTTTTTTAAAAAAAGGAATCGAACCGACAAAAATGTAAGGCTTTTTTTTTTTTTTAAAAAGGAATCGAAACGACAAAAATGTGAGTGTTTTTTTTAGAGTGAGATTAAAATGGCGTGTTTTCGAAGGTTGAGACCAGCATCGTCAGGGCAGTTTTCCTATCGTCTGGCATGCAAATACGGCTGGATGTGCGAATACCTCACACGCGTGCGAATCTCTCTCGAACGGAGGTTGAATCAGAGAGAGAGAGAGAGATAAAAAGGTTTAAAGTGCGCCCGACTGGGAGGGGTTCGGTTGCCGTAGGGAGAAAGATTTTGAGTGTCGATTGAGTTGTGGATGGTAGGGAGAATGCATCTCGACATATTGTCTTGAAGGGTGAGCACGTTGACGCGTGAGAAGGGTCAGAGAGAGGACACGTTCGAAAAACTGGAACTCTAATTCGTCAATTTTTCGCAGTGTTGAGAATTTTCTGTTGTCGAGTTGAGAGCCACTGTGTTGCATATAGACCGGCATTGATAACGTGTAGACGTTTCATTGTCAAGTGGGAAGGGTGTGGTGGATGGTGAAAAAAAAAATAAAAAAAAACGTTTTAACAGAAGTTGAAGTAGTTTTTTGGTAATAGTGCGAAGTAGAAAGCATGGTGCAGAAGAACGTGTGTATCAACATCATCTTATTGTTGGCATGCGTATTGGCGTGCACGTGCGCTATTTGGTGCGCAGAGGACGACTCGACGTGCAAAAATGTTCGAATCGTGACCGAGTCGGTATGTGTGTGTGTGTGAGTGTGTGTGTATGATAAAGTTAGATGAGAAAGAGTTCTGACAGAGAGTTGGTTGGCCCGCGGCGTGCATGGCACCCGGAAGTTCAAAGCAAAAGATGGAGACGAGTTGGAGTTGAATTACATGGGGCCGAGCCGAGAGGTACGAGAGGTGAGGTGAGTTGAAGTAAGGAGTCATATATGTGTATGCTGACATAGGTGTGTGTGTATACAGTGTTGTATTGTGAAGACGAGGTTACAGTTTTCAGTGCTATGCGAAGGGAGAGATGGGTGGGTACTGGATCACCAGTTCGATGGAGATTACAAGGTGGTGGTACTGAATGGTGGAATGAGTGTCGTGTTGAGTTCCAGCGAGCCGCCGTCTAATAAGTTGGTGGTGATCGACATCGACTTACGTGACGATTCGTTGGTGGTAGGTGTGGAGCACAAGGAATTGCCTTTTGAGGTGTTGAGGGTGGTTCCTCATCTGATGGATAGGCGAGCGGCGTTTGCGTTGGGTCGGCAGGGCCACGAGGGCGGAGCGGGACTGTACTTTACGAATGATTTGAATCATTGGAAGTTGGTGTGTGAAGATGTGTTGGATGTGGCATGGGAGCCGTCTAGGTGGGCATTGATGAAGTTTTACTATTTGAAGGAGCACGGGGAAGCGAGGGGGATGTACTACGGCATGCTGAAAAGTGTGGAAGGCGCCCAGGTTTACGAGGATTTCCACGAAGAACGCTGGATTGAATCGAATCAAGTGGTGTCGTTTGATGTTCTGGATGGGTGGGTATACGTGGTAACGCGTGAGGGGGATAGGCAGGTGATGGGAAGGGATGTCAAGGATCAGACCAAGTATCAGTTATTGCAATTTCCAGATAGAGTGAAAAATTGGAATCGATGGCGCGTAAAATTAACCAATCATCTGGCGTTCGTGAGTGTGGCCGATTCTGCCGACCGAGCGACTCTGTACGTAGGTGAGCCTAACGGCGTGCGATATGCGACCAACTTACGTGACGTGGTGATGTCAGAGGACGGCGAAGTTGATTTTGTGCCTGTTGAATGTATCGACGTCTATTTGGCGAATGTACGAGATGGAGAGGGATCATCGACTCGGACCATGATCACGTACCATCAGGGTGCTGTTTGGGATCGTCTGAAAGCCCCGCAGGATGAGTGCGAGTCCTGCGCGCTCAATTTGGTCGGACCCGCGTCCGGTTTGACTCAATTGCGCCCAAAATCAAGGGGTAGAATGCCGGGTGCGATTCTGGCTGTGGGCAGCGTCGAATCATCGGATGGGACGCTTACTAGTGCGCAGAACACGTATCTATCGATGGATGCTGGCAAGAGCTGGATGCGTGTCGCTGAAGGATCCAACTTGTTCGAATACTCGTCGGACATGACGACGATTGGATTGATCCCCTTCGACCGCTTTGACGACCAATTCGTGTATTCGACCACCTATGGACCTCCCTGGCGTAGCTGCAAGCTCCCGGTGCGTGTGGCGGCACAGCAACTCTGGGCGGTCGGAAAGTCTTCCTTCTTGATCGTCGGCAAGGACGAATCAAATCTGTTCTGGCATGCCATCCTCGTGAATCCCATTGCCGATCCACTTCCCTCCTGCAACTCCGAATACATACCTTGGCTGCTCACCGATTTCGGCGACAGTGGTTGCGTTGTCGGATATAAAACCGCTTACACTCGCCGCAATTTGACTGCTCAATGCGTTCCCGATCCATTCCTCTGCCCTATCTTCAACCGAATCGACTGCGCTTGCTCCGAGCTTGATTACCTCTGCGAATATTGCTACCAACCATTAATCGACGAAAGTGGTGCTCGACAATGTGTTCTAGAATGTCCTTCCTACAACCCAAAACTCCCTCCAACCACCTGCAATTCCTTCTGGATAGAATCATCCGGGTACCAACTCGCACCCGGTAACAACTGCCAGGGCGGCGTGCAACTCGAAGGCCCTGCTCTGCTCTGTCCAACTTCTGCTCCTCCTCCCTCCAACAAATACAGCAAATTCAGCATCTACAGCCCTCTTATCGCCATCGCCATTCTCCTGCTCATCCTCCTCGGATTCCTCCTCTGGCACCTCGCCGACCGCTATCCTCCCGTTCGCCGCGCCCTCGCCTCAATCCTCCCAGACCAATTCCTCCCTCGTAAACCAACCGGCAACGAACTATGGGGACTCTATCAACGAATCGACGCCGGCGCGCCTCAAGACAACCAAAACCACGACATCTTCAATGACGAGGAATTTTTAAAAAAGGACCCAAACCTACTCGACCTCGACGATGATATCCCATGCTCACCTAACGAAGAAGAAGAAGAATTCTGCGAACCTCCTCCTGCTCCTCCACTCCCTCTCTGAACTCTCTCTCTCTCACATCGCAATCCCTTCCTTTTTCTATCGCTGTTGTTATTATACACCGCTGCGCTCTCAACCGCATCAACAGAGAGAGAGAGAGAGTTGTCAGCCTTTCTGCCGCACCTTTTGTTGTGTGTGTGTGTGTGTACACACACGCACACACACACGTTTGTAGACAGTTTATATATTAGTCGCCCATACGCGAATATATATTATATGTGTGTATATATTATATATATATATCTCGCGTTGAACGCCCATTTTTTTTTTCAACATTCATTTATTCTGATTTAATGCCAAGCGTGTATTTGCCGCGTCGGCATGGCTTCCATCACCTTGGTGCACTATCATCGGAGGTTTTCGGTGTCGTTGCTGCCGATTCAGACGTTGGCGTATGCGCTCGAGACATTTTGCGAGAGATTTCATTTGAACGCTCGGAATTACACGTTGGCGCACAACAAGACAGAGCTAGACCTATCGTTAACGTTTAGGCTGACAGGCCTGTCGAACAAGTCGGTTCTGGAGGTGCGCAAAAGACCGTCCGTGGATTTGGGTGCGTACAAAGCAAAATTTGTGTCAACACGCCTCTGTGTGTGTGTGTGTGTGTGTTGTACGGAGGCATAACCGTTTTTTTTTAAGTGGCCGAAGAAAAGTTGGTGAATGTGGCGTTGCAGTTGAAGGATGGTAGTCGAGTGTTGTTGGAAGTGCCGAGCATGTCGACGCTATGGGAAGTGTTACAGAAGGCCGAGCGAGAGCGGAATTTGGAGTTGACATCGGCAAGTGGTTTGAATACAACGTATATGCAGCCGTGTGTACGATATATGAGTTCCGTGTATGAGACAAACACCGATCTTCGTCGGATGACTTTGTCATCGCTTGGCATTCGGTCTCGGTCTGCTTTGTTGCAGTTCTTCCATCGTCCGACAGAGAAGAGTGTGAATGAGTTTTTGGCGCAAGACAAGCTGCTTGAGGAGCAAGAGAGAGAAGAAATGGAATGCCGCGCAATTCGAACGCCAGAAAGGGAAGATGGTGAGCGAAAACAGGTGTCCATCGTTCCCGAAGGTGATGCCAGGCGTCAAGAAGAAGAAGAAGAAGAGGTGGTGGCTGGAGAGCGCGAAGAAGTGTTGAATGATCGTTTGTCCCTTCCGAATAATAATAATAGGCGTGAAGAGTCGTCAACAACAAGCGATTGCTCGTCTCCTATGAAACCACGTGAGCGTTCGAGTTATCTGGTAGAAGGCGGAATCACCGACCCTATGATGGCGCGTTTTCATGAGTATATCCGAAGAGCCGAGGAACAAGAGCGCCGCCAAGAGATCGAAAATCTGCCAAAAACAGTCAATCGAAATATAAAGGTGTTTTTTCCAGACGATCGCACATCGTCCACACTGCCATCATCGCAGCTCAACCTGCCAGACAATTTCTTTGAGCCATCGGCCGATGAGATTGTCGCGGCGTTCAAGAGACGTGATAATGATGACCAGTTGGTGCTGAAGACGAAGGCGATGCGGGAGCGTGATATGGTCACATTCAACAGCTGTCAAGTACGCATTCGATTTCCGGATCGAACCGACGTCGAAGCGACGTTTCATCCGAGAGAGAAGACGGAAGACTTGATTGCGTTCGTGCAGTCGGTGTTGGCCAACAATCCCGATGAAACCAACTTTTATTTGTACACTTCTCCTCCCCGAACCGAGCTAGAACAAGGAAAGACGCTTCTGGAACAACGCCTAGCACCAGCATCGCTCGTGCTGCTCGGGCTGCATTCAGGATGCGCCACGCTTAAACCTGAATATCTGAACGGTCGCACGACTCATTCGTCGAACAGACACGCCATTTCACCTCAGTGCTCCTCTGCTGCTGCCATGCCATCCGGAAAGAATAAGGCCAAGCTTGCGGCGGATGGCAAGAGAACGGGCAGATGCACGACCAAAGCGCTGCCAAAGTGGTTCATGCCGGCGAAGAAAAAATGACGCTTCGCGCGCCGGTTCGTTCCGCGATGACGAAACTCGTTGCATAGTCTGCTTCATGCGAGATGGACACGTGGACTTTCAGTGATGATGTCAACGTCTTCTGTATTCGACCACCCTCGAGCGCCACCTCGGGTCGGCCGTTCGATGTGGTGACCACTCGAATCGCCGAGAAAGGCGTCATTCTACTGCCGAGGGCCTTGCAAACGGCCTCCTTGACGGCCCATCTTGACGCTGCAAATGCATCGTGTACACCACTTTTCTTGCCGTACTGTTCCAACTCCAGCGGATGCAAAAACTTGCTGCAGAGAGAAGAACGCGCGTTAGTGTACGAGAGATTTGCGTTATTGTTTTCTTCGAATAAATCGCTCGTTCAGAAAAACGCACTTTAAAAACCGAACCCCATAGCGATCTATCAACCGAGCCACTCTGGGAATGTGAACCACGTCGACGCCAATCCCTGCAATCACCATCATATATTCACTGGCACGTTATGCTCGAATTTTTTTTTTTCCACGCGTCGATTCGTTTAAAAAAAAAAAAAAGAGACCTTTAAAGTCTCTCTCTTTTACGCCCCGGCGCGTGCGCGCAACCATGATGGTCAGCAGTCACCTCAATGTCTGGTTCATCGGCGCACTGGTATTACTCATTCATGCGATTGTATACGTCGCGCTGATTGCGATCACCTCGGTACGAGATGCACGACGCGAACGGACGGCCAAAAACTCGCGAAACGTCGCGCGCGAAAAAAGTCAACGGCCACTTTTGGCCTCTTCGACGACGACGAGCGCTTGCGCGGTTTCAGCGTCGCATTCCGAACCATTTGATGACGCATGGGAACTGTTCGCAAGGCCGCACCAGGAAACACCGTATCGGGCATTCTGTGCGCACGGAGATCTCAATCTCCGAATATTCGTGGGAACTTGGAATATGGGAAATTCGGCGCCTCCAAACGTCAACACGCTTCGAACCTGGCTCAGTCGTGGCGAGTCTGAAATGACAGCTGATGCCGCGCTGCCCTACGATCTAATCGTTATCGGTGTTCAGGAGTGCAAGTACCGTCCCAGGAAGCTGTCATGCGAAAACCATTGGCTCCACTTGGTCGAACGAACCCTCGGACCGGATTTCGATACGGTCGCCACCGTCAGTCTGAGAAACTCCATTCGAACCGTCGTGTCGATTCGCTACGTGCTGAAATCGTGCGTCAGCGCCGTACGCACCGATGCGCGATCTACGACTATTCCAGTCTTCTGGAGAAAAGGCGGCGTCGGCGTCTCTGTGACCCTTCTGGGCACCCATCTGTGCTTCATCAACTGTCATCTCAGCGCACATCTGTCTGCATCGCGCGCCAGAAACGACGAAATCAAAGCGCTGTTCAACCAACTCGAAGTTGGCCATCCGGACTTCGACCTGGGCAATCAATTCCATCATGTCTGGCTTCTGGGCGACCTGAACTACCGCCTGGACATGCAAAGAGATGCCTGCGATCGATTCATCCAACAACGCAGCTGGTTCGCACTCAGCCAGTACGATCAACTCCAAAGAGAAAAAATTGAACAGAAAATCCTCTGCGATTTTTTCGAAGCGCCACTCAATTTTCCGCCGACTTTTAAGACCACGCGCGGCAGTCCAGACGTCTACAACCAAAAGAGAACGCCCAGCTGGTGCGACCGCATCCTCACGCACTCGCTTCCAAACTGCCCACTGCAGATCAACCAATATACCAGTGTCAACACGATCACCTCCAGTGACCACCTTCCCGTCTGCGCCACGTTCAACTGCGCCATCCCACCCGCGCGGGCGCAGTATTGCACGTGCAACTCGGACAATGCGCGCGAATTGACGGTGGGTGGCCATATTACCGTCCATATCATACTTTGTAAACTGACGCTCCGAATCGACACACAAACATTCATCGCGACGGCTCGGCCACGACTGGTCATCACGTCAGCGATCTCTGATTCGAACGAAGTCGAGTTGAACACCACATTCGCGCAGTCACCACTCTATGTCTGGGAACATGCAATCGACATCTCCACCAACCCAACCTGTTCCCACCTCCTAGCGGTCAGCCACATCTTCTTCTGCGTCCGAAGCGACGCGCCAACCAAAATGAACGAATTCATCGCGCTGGCTGTCGTAGCGCTCGGTAAAATCGACGCCGAACCGCGCCAATTCTCGGAACCTGCTCTTCACTGCGGTACCCAGGTCGGCATGCTGTCGGGCACCATCCACATGATGCAGACGCATCATTCACACGACGCCTCTCCTCCTCACGCTCAAATTATTTGAAAAACGAAGAAGAAAAAAGAGGCAAAACGACGCGTGTCTCTTCGCATGTCTATCAATTGGCACTCCCTCTTCTCTCACCGCCAAGCGCATATACATCTCTCTGTATTCCTCCCAATGGCATGCGCTGCCTTTTAATAGAACTCTCCTCTCCAGCGCGTCACCTTAACTTTTCGCCTTTTTTCTTTACCGCGAAGAAACACACATTACTATATCAAGATGACTTCTCCAATTCGCCGTAGTAGGCCGAAATCCTTTCATAAGTCATGAGCATGTCCAACACCTTCGAAGGTTGAAGCCCCGTAAGAAGAGGCGTCCTTCGAATCAAACCGCAATCTATCCAATCTTGATCAATATCTGGCAACAAAACCTGACCGAAGGCGACATCTGGAATCGCGGTATGATCTATCGCATCGGTGGAAGCATCACCAGATGCTGAAGCACTGCCCAAGTTCCTGGCAGGCGCGAGTGACCTGGAAGATGCACCAGAGCACAAATTGGGCACAAACTGTCTGGCTGTGTAAGAAGAGCCTTTGACACATTTGAAATGCGATTTAAGCGCTTCAGATGAAGCAGATCGAGAGCAGTGCTTGTTCAGTTCGTGCACGATAATACCTTGGGGGTCGAGAGGTGATGCTGGAAATTCGAGATTGGAGTCGCGCTGAAAGGAATCAGGAGATAAGGAATATTCGGCATCTTTTGGTGACACGTCTTGTGAGCATCCTCCTGAGTAATTGTGGCTGTCAATGCTGCTGCCGATGCGCTGGGACAAAATATGGGAGGTGGAGTACGGCATGGAGGCTGAGCTGGTCGAAGTCAATGCAGTAAAGCATTTCCCTGTATAATCTTTGATTTCGGCGCAGATGGGCGTCGCCTTCGTCGTCAGTTTGTAGCGACTTCGGTACCGCGTCTCCACCGACACGAACCCGACCGTTGAGAACTGCTTTACGGCGACTTGTGCGTCACTCCCGAAGGATTCAGTTGGCGTGTCGCTGAATCTGTAAGAAAAAGATATAGGCAATGTTCCCTTTTGAAGGCAGAGTCGGTGCAGATAGTAAAGCGGTATGTTTCGCGTGAACGTGTAGAGCGGTCGAAGTGCAGACATGATTTTGAGGTCAGCGTTGCGCGTTCCAACTTCGGTCGCGTTATAAGCAACTGCCCACTTTTCCATCAAAATGGGCTTGGATTGCGAGCCATTCGGAGATTCGGTGAAATAAACATCCAAATACAAATCCTTCATGGGATTCTGCTTCCAAAACTGCAACTTCTCGATAACTTCATCGGATTCGGGCAATAAAATCCAAAACTGTCAATTTGAAATACTTTTATCGTTAGCGCTAATTTTGTTGTGTTTAACAATTAGCTGTCCAAAAAAAAAAAGAGACCATCCTCACCATCCCTCTACCGTTCGTTTTTCTTTGGAAAGTAGAGGGTGAGAGAGACTCTTCTCGCGATAACACATGTCACAGATAATCCGTCACTCTACACGCATACATGATCGTTCAGTGGCGCATTTTTCGGCACATCTACAACTCGGCGATTCAGTACAATATGAGCCACTTTCCTCTTAAGTCTGTAAAGCATTATCTGTTCTTCGTAGGACATCTTTCCAACAGCTCGCGCCTCGGATTTAGCGTTGCGAGAGGTGTTGCGTACTCGGTGTGTGAACGAGAAGTAATCAGAAGTATAAAAGGAGAAATTTCCCTTGTATTATTTCTCGAATACCCATCAAAAAAAGTATACAAGGTAGCCTTTCTTCGCGACAAAGATAGGTTTTCTTGTTCTTTCCTTCCGAGCGTGGGTCGTGTACGATCAGTGAAAGACGAACAATTCAGGCGCGAATTGTAAAAAAAATAAATTCTACCTTGTAACATGTTTTTTATAAATTTTTCGAGAACGAATTCGACAACGACCAACCAGTAATTTCTCAATTTTGCGCGAAATTTCTCCCTGGAGGGGAGGAAAAGGATGGCGGCGAAACCGGCCCTAAACTCAACTACTCGCCAATTTAACAGCTGCCCCTCGTAGAAAAAAATGTCCAACCGAGCACACGGTGCGAGATACTTCAAACTTTACATTCTCTTTCTCTCTGAAAAGGGATATGGGACGCGACTGGCACACACTCCAAACCATCATCTTTTGTTTCACCGTTCTCTCAGCAGAAATTCTCTGCAGAGAGAAGTTTGCTGGCCCAATTCCTCTCTGCCTATCGAGAGTCTCACTCTTCAACACACTTCCTGTGGTTTTGGCATAGCCAAATACTCTTGACGCTTTAAATCATCAACATTGAAGATGATACGCAAAAGCAGCGAGCAGCTCGGGCATCGGACCGTATCGTCTCCTGCCAGTAACTCGCTCTTTGTAATCGGCGTGTCGCAGATAAGTCCCAAGTTAGTCTTTTTTTTTTTTTCGAGTACAAAATGGAGGGAAAACAAAACCATTGAAGCACAGTACCCCTGTTATGGAAAACAGATCTCCACATGGGCATGAATAGGTGTACGTGTCAGTTGTCCTGTCGTACTCGAAATCTTCAATTTCAATTTCATCGTAGTAGGCCGACATGAGAAAAAAATAATGAAACAAACAAAAAAAAGTTCTAATTTTTACACTTTTAAAATGACACAAAATTTTGGCGTAAAAATCCCGCCGAAACCGCGTTTCCGAATCCTGCGCTGTACGCATCAGCCACAGAATATCGAGTCATGTTCGGAGTGAAAAAAAATCCCAGGCACTGTGCAGATACTCTTTCGATGCATCGCAAGCGCTCAGAGAGGAAAAACGTCTTTTGAGTGCGTTGGGAATGATGCACGGAAAAAACCGGTAAAAAAAAATCCGCGAGCATTCAATCTGATTTAGAGAGACACAACCACCGGGAACTCTCCTCTGTCTGTATTCGAGCTCTCAGTTCAGCACCAACCTGCTTCGCCTCGAGAAGAAAAGATGAGGAGGTGTGTATATCTCCCTCAATGAAATTAAACAGGCAGAGAAAGGGGGTGCGTGATGTATTCAGAATAGGTGGGCACGCCCGAACGCGGTCGGTCTGTCTCACTCAGAGACGCATCGATTCCAGCTGGAGAAAAAAAGGCGACGCTTGGAAAGTACAAAAAAAAAATAAAGACTTTTTTTTGGGGGGACCGAATAGATGCACGCGACGTTTGGAGAGAGTTAAAAGAGACGCCAAAGACCTTTTTTTTTCCCGGATCGGACCATGCATTCTCAAGATCACTTCGCATGGTGATATGATAATAATAATTTTACTCGGGTGAGGATGCCGTCACGCTGGAGGGATGGCGGCCGCGGATTGAAATTAGCTCGATTCAGACGACGCAAGTAGTCTCGATAGCGCGCATACACACGGTTTCTCTCGTCTATGACGTGCAGTGTTATTAGAGCCATAAGTAGAGAAAAATCGAATTGATGCGTGTCGCGCGAGGGAGGCGAAATCGAGGCGTATTGCAGAGAGAAATGCCAGATAAGAAGAGTCTGGAAAAGGGATTGCATCGCGGCCAGTTCCAAAAACTGGACAAAAAACCACTTGCAATCAAAAAATATACACATCTCTGTTCTTCTGCCATCTCTTTCAGAAGAAGAGGGCGTGCGAAACGGAATGTAGACAACTGGGGATGCACGACACTGAGAGATGCCTTCTTGATAGTCAAAGGTAATTTTGCCTGAACTGTTCCAAGCGTTCGCGAAGATGAAATTTGGACCGCAACAGTGGTCTCACGTCCGAGCACGTCGCCACAGACTCCAGAAATGGAAGCAAGTGAAGCAGTTCTCTATCCCTGTGGTCTTCTGTCCAGCTGTCGATGGGGATGCCGTTGTCCAGATGGTAGGCAAAGGAAGACAGAGTGTTGTCAATAATGACCACTTTGGATAATTCGCGACCCAAAATGCTCAAATCTTTGAGGTAGTTACCCAAAACGCATACGCAGTTGTTGCGGAATAGTCTGTGACAAACCCATTTTCTGTCTGGATCCAGAATGCTCAGAAGCCTATCGGCGTACACTTTGTCAGAAGCCGTGAACACGATGACCTCGAATAGCTGACTGACGCGTTCCAGAAACTCGTCAAAGCCTGGA